>SNQJ01S0068913.1:62307-86555 GCA_010110895.2 Picea sitchensis
TCCAAGCTAGGGTTTTCATACCCTCGACCCTTATTTATACTAAATATGTCTATTAAGAGAAGCATCTAGAGGAAGATCCTTCTAGAAGCGGAGGCTTCTATTAGGTCTTCTTACATCTGCCTTATTCTATTTTATTGAAAGGTATTATTAATATTGACCTTTATTACATCCAAATACATTGATCTACCTATGTGCGGGTTAGGACCTTAACACACTCAATCCTCCTTTGTAACGTAGCATTCTTTTAATCTTTTTCAAGCTTTCCAAAATTATTGAAAAAGACAAAAAAATCAAATATACCCCAAAAAGAGGAAGGGAAAAGTATTTTCTTTTTCTTGGAAGCACAATGAGTCGCCCTTGGACAAAGCACATCCTTCTGTTTGTTCATCAAGCCTTGGGATTTAACATGACCTTAGGAAGCTTTTCTCACTACATAGAGTTGTGTCCTCCTCCATTTGGTTATTCTTCCAAACATATGGATATTTCGTTGTGCCTCCTGCATCGTGAACTTATGTCAAAATATCATGTTGCCTGAATCTCATATTTTGTCGTGCTATTGTCCAAGGGAATTTATTACCAAGATTGAGTCGGCCCCCTCTGCAGATTGTCTCTTACCCTCACGCCTAGTCATCCCAAAATCCCAATCAAGTCTTTGTTCAAAATCCATGAAGCCCTCAACCTGATCATCAAAATCCTCCAGTCCATTCCTGACAAGCCATCGAAGACCTCTGGGTAGTGAAGTCGTACACTCATATTACACTCCTACCTGAGTTGTGAAGATTTTGAAGCTGTTGCTCGAGCTCTGAAGGCCTCATCTCTATCCATTAGGCATTATTCGCTTCTCGAAGATGGATACTATACATGTATATCTTTTTTATTTCGAGATGTAAATCCACTGTGTATTGCTCGCGGCTACACTTTATATAGTTATATGACATGGATCTACAGTGTATTTGATTGGTAGCCATGATTTTATTTAATTCTGAGCATGGGTATGCCTACCTCGATGAGACAATTGTTATTTTGAGATGGCACCTCCCAAATTCTGGTTCCTGGGCTCACTTGTTTGGTATGTTGGTGAAGATTGATAATGTATTTCGGCCATCGTATGCTCTTTTGACCTCACACATTAGGGGGCATCTGTTATAACCCTAAATTGCACCAGACATGCTTACCTGGAATCGAGCCATCTCAGTTGCCTTCTTTGTCAAGCCACTACTAAACAGCTTCTTAAAAAACACCTTTTTTAGGGCATACGCACCCTACTCCACTATTGCACACGTGTGTACAATGGTTGACCCACTACAGCCCATGTATACCTAAAAAGTATGAAAAACTGGAAAGTTGCAGACAGAACACACAGTTTTGGGTAAGTTAACTAAGTCATTTGACCGCCCATAGTCAGTCACTCGACCAAATACCTAGCCCTTTCTAGCCTATAAAAGAAGGGGTAGGGGTCCCATTTGGAAGGAGGAAAATCATAGAAAAGAAACTATACCCAATTTAGTATTCCCCTTGCCCCAACCTTTTGCAACTATTGTGTGAAGAGAAGAATATACAAAAGCAGTTGGACCACAGTTGAAGAGGAGCCCAGGACCAAATTGGAGGAGCAGTGGTCGATCTCACCATTGTAAGGTTACTCTTGTGAGATTAATAAAACAAGTACTTTTCCCTTCCCGCCATATGATATTGTCAATATTTAAATTTGATTATATTTTGATAAAATCTCTAACCCATTAGTTTATAGATTATATGCATGTGGATTTCTTTGTTTGTCTTTTATGAATGCAGGTCAGTGTTGGGAGGCGAGTTGCAGTCAAGGAGAGACCAAGCGTTAAAGGGATCAACATCAAACACAAAAACTAAAGTATAGTAACTGGATCTCTTTAACCTTGTATTTGCATATGAATATTGGGGTTTATGATTGGGATGTTGTTAAAAAGTATGAGACTTTAGGTCATTTCTGCATGCATGATAAAACCCTTAATGCTAGTTCGTAGGAGGGATTTCCCACCCACAACATTTGTTGACGTGGTCTGCCACCATGGTCTATCACATGTCCTCTTGAATCGGACAGCTGAGGCTTACTTCAGATGATCTGGCAGTCGAGAATTTATTTCGGCTCTCCGGGTCTCCGAGCTTCAAGAATTTCTCATCTCAAACTTTCTGGAGCGTAACCTCCTCACATATTTAGACCCGGAGTGAAAGATGTTCGTTCAATCAGGATCTTGGATCAATGGCTCGATATGTCTGTGATGCATCTCTTCTAGCTTATCATGTCCTTACACTCGAAATGATCTGACGACTGACAATAATTCGGGTTTGATCCGACGGTTAATGGGTATTCGAATAATCGAACTCTCAACCCTTTTACCTCGCTTAACCTATCCTTCCACTTAAATTGATCTGATGGTTGTGAAGATTCTCAAAGAAGATCAATGATCAAGGATAGTTGCGGAACCACAACTTGTGATTGATTTAACTCATCACCAAAACTCTGCAATCTGAAGTTGTGCATTGTTGTTGAGTCAACCATAATCTTTGATCTTTGAATCTATAAGATCGGACGGTCCTAAATAATTTCGAGATTGGAACTAGTGCAATATTTAATTCTCCTTTTGATCTCCGCAATCTATCCCTGTCGTTGATTTGGTGATTGTGCATCCGACAGTCACAACTCAATCCGACTTGATTTGATCGCTTGTTGGATCAACCACAGTTGTCGATATCCAAGTCTGTGATATTTGACGATCTAGACCAATTGTGGGATTGGAACTAGCAAGTCGTTTAATTCTCCTTCTGATCCCTGCAATGCATCCCTACTGTTGATCTGGCTTGCAGATCCGATGATCATGATCCTCCAACGATCCTCAAGTACACGGTCACTCATATGACTGACGTCTATAATATTTAGATGATCAACGCGATCAATTTCTTGATTGGGCGGTTGTTGAGGCTTCTCACTATGATCAGACGGTTGTTGAGGCTTCTCACTCTGATCGGATGGCTTTTGAGGCTTCTCACCTTGAGCATACACTTTTCCTTTCGAGCTTTTATCTCTGCATTTGCTAACCCTCCTGAGCGTTGATCATAGGAACATTGTTGAACCTATCATGATCAACAATAATCACAAATTGCTTCAGCCTATCTCTGCATTTTCTAACACTCCTGATCTTTTATCATAGGAACATTGTTGATCCTATCGTGATCAACAATAATCACAAATTGCTTCATCCTTAAGGTGATGTTCTTCTATCAATTCTTAGTATATTTTTCTTCCTGAGATTAACCTTTCTGCTCTGCTTATTATGATTGTTGACATGAATGACAATATGTCAAACAGTGGCTCTAGCATTAATTAAACCGAAAGGCATCTTCCGGTATGCATAGGTTCCCCACTTAGTTCTAAATGTGGTTTTGATCTGATCCAGTTGTGAGACCAAGACCTAATTATAACCAGAGAATCCATCTAATAAGGAAAAAATTCCATCCCCGGCTACCTTTTATAGAATTTGTTCCATAGATGGAACAAGGTAATTATATTTTTCCAAAGATTTATTAAAATTTTAGAAATCAATGAAAATTCTAATATCCTTACTAAGACTAAATTAGAAACCCATTGTGAATGTCTAACCAAGAAGATAATTTTGGCCTTCAACAATTTTTTTAATTCTTTCTTTATTTATGGTTCAAGATTAGGATGAATTTTCCTGAGCTTTAGTTTTACAGGCTTAGCATCACTTCTAGTAGGAATGACATGTTGGATAATTTTAGTGTCATAGACTTTGATATCGTCATAAGTCCATGCAAAGATGTCCTTATATTCCTTAAAAAGTTTTATGAAAGCACTATACTATGAATGGGAGCAACTTATTCCTAAATTGATGTTTTGGGGGTTTTATTCAGTTCCTAAATTTATTGTTTCATATTGCATTGAGGAACTATTAGTTTTACAATTTGTTTTTATTTTGAATTTATCCCACAAATCATAAAAAATTCTAAATTTACTACATTTTTTGGGATGCCATTTTCTTGATATGACACATTACCTAAACATGATTCATTTATTTCTTGGTTGTGTTTTCCTTCATCAATGACAGAGTCTTTAAAGGTTCCTTATTGTGTAAGGAACTTTATGATCTGATCAGCATCATCGAAAACCATCCAATTTGTGATGTTGTCAAGGACCGAGGGTCTAAAAATCGGTTCAACAAAAAAATTGTCAGGAGAAAAATATGTCGAAGGAATCAATCTGGAAGCAACATTAGCTAATAGATCAGCATCAACATTTAATGCTTGAGGTACATAGATACTATCCAAAGCTTCAAAATGATCAATTAAATTCATTACCTTGTGTTGGTAGTTTTTCAGGAGATTGGAAACACAATGAATCATATTCGTTATCTGTTTGATTACAATTTCAGAATCACCAATCACTCTTATTCAATTTATTTTTAGATTTATTGCTTTTATGAGGCCTTGAATAAGAGCCTTGTACTCTACAAAAATTTTGGTGTAATCAAATTCAATTTTGCATGCCATCAGTACTTTATTTCCTATAGGATCTATTAGAACACAACTAGCTCTTGTACCTTCATTTGATTTAGAACAATCAAAATACAAAGCCAACATTCTTTTTTTATCAAATCAACATTTTCCATATTTGAATAATCAGAGTGTAGAATCTGGGTAAAATGTAAATTTCATAATGCAAACATATCTCGAGAAAAGGCGAAGGATTTGTAGGGAAAATACCAAAAAATGAGTTAGTGCATAAATTCCCCAATACAGATTTTGTAAACATGTTAGGTTCATTAGAATCATTCAAATCTGTAACAGTGTGTTTCATATGGTTCTCTCATTCAAGTTTTATTTGATTTGGTCGGCCATTAAAATGTAACCAAAGGTGTGCCCAATCAGTTGATAAATATCCATGTAGTTTCTCTAACCAATCCCTACTTAAAAGTAGACCATATGCTTCAGGGATGTCAACTACTATGATATCAATTGTCTGATCTATTTTGGATTAAAGATAATTTGATAAAAACATTCCTCAATTCTCCTAGTACATTTACACTTGACCTATCTAATTGTACTATTTGTACAGCATATTTTTGGGGTTTTGTGTTTAATTTCTTACATATCGAATAAGGCATGACATTCGAAGATGCCCCTGAATCAACTAAACAATTGCATGCATTCCTATTAAAAATCTCAAAAGTTAAAAGAAAATGTGAGGTATGAGAACCAAATTTTCCTCCAATTATGGCAACATTTACATTAGAAGAAAATTTTTGAGCAGATTTTTCTTTCTCAAATTTTGATTGCAAGGCTTGAATTAATTCATTTTTTGGTTGAGTTATTTTGGTTAATTCAAAGAGAGAAATATTAGCTCTTTTTTTTATATCTTCTACAATATCATAATCTAAAACATCATAATTAGAAGATGATTTGATTTGAGAAGAGCTTACCTTATTTGAAGACACTTGATTTTTAGAAGGAGAAGGAGTAGTTGTTGCTTCAAGAGCAGGAGGAATACCTTTACTTCTGGTTTGCACAATACAAATTTCTTCAGATCTTTCTTCTTCATTATCATCATTAATTATCCCATGAGTAACATCCCATGAGACATTAATTTATGACTCTATATTTTGATCGTCTATTTGTTCATCATGTCATGTTGGTCCTTCTTCATCTTCATCCATTGCAACAAAAAACTTTGAACACGTTAATAAATATTGGACAAATTTTTTTTCAGAATGATTAGCTTCATGTGCTTGATAATAGTGATCTTGAGAAAAATATTCTATATATATTTCTTTAGGAGGAATATTGAGATTATTAGGAGGTGGAGGATTCCTCCTAAAAGGGGGTTTCCAAGTTCTCTTGTATGATGAACTTTCTCCTGAAATTATCTTAAGATCAATAATATCATTGGACAATTTTTTAATCAATATTTCAAGACCATCCATATCAAATGTTTCTTTGTCTTTCTTTTCTTCAGTTGTTTTGACCACATTTTTTTTCCTAGTTGGTGGAAAAACTCGTTTTCTTCATATGGGGTTTTATTAGCAATAATTAGCATTTATAGTTCTACATCTAGCGTTTCTTCAAAAATTTCTGCTAAATTTGTCTTTTTGGCTCTCTTAACAAAAATAGCAATAGAAGATGGCAAGGATGAAGTATAAAACTCAATAATAACATTTTTTGGAGGCCTTGAATCTTTTGGGATTTTATTCATTAATGTTAAGAATCTTTTATTGAAATCTTTGATTTTTTCTTTAGGGGCCATTTTTATTCTTGATAATTCTAAAACTAAAATTGTTGGGGTTTTGTCTTCACCAAACTTTTTCATGAAAGTAGTTTTTAAATCATTCCAACTTGTGATTGTTCCTTGTGGCAATGCAAAATATCATGTGGAAGCTCTTCCTTGAAAAGCGTATGGGAACAGTCAACATACAACATCTTCATGTTGTGCACCTTTTAGGTCAACTGCTAGAATGAATTTACTGATGTGATCTTCTAGAGATTCCCTATTGTTAGAATCAAATTTGGGAAGAAATTTCTCGGGGTTTTGGGGAATATCATGAACATCACCATGGACTACAACAACTCTTAGAGTAATCCAAGGTCTCCTAGGTACTCCAACCATTCTTCTCCCTTGAGGTTGTCTGGAATTTATCGGAGGATTTTGTCTAGGGATTCTTGGTGGAGAAGGTGGTTGGGATCCAACAGGAGTGTGAGGTGGACTCTATGGAGGAGACAGGGGTTTTCCTTAACCAAGTTGTGTTGGAAGACTGATCAGATAATTGTTAGGATTCTCATATCCCCTTCATATATTTGAGACTTGACACAAAGGATTTAGTCCAGAGATGTAAGTTAATTTTATTTCGCTTTCCTTCTTTGATTGTCTATTTCTTTCAGGGATTGAGAATTTGATAGGAGGTTGACCAATTTCATTACTATATGCTCTAGTTAGAACCTTGGATAACTGAAGTTGTGGATTAATAACCATTATTTCTTCATAAATGGTCGAATCAACAAGCTCAGTTGAAGATGAAGAAACAAGGTTGTATTGAGATTCTACTTCTTGTGGACTTTAAGTAATTTCGGGTGAATTGGATACCAATCCTTATTTAACAAATGAAGTCCCACCAGTAGATTTTGGGGTCCTCTTGGGAGGTGATTTGGTACGAGATGATTGCAATGGCTTAGCACCGTGAGATGACTTACCAACTACGCATGTCACTCATCCCTCCATCTAGCACCAATTGTTGATAAACGAGAAACTCCCTCCTGTAACATGGGACAACTACCCGATCACAAGCCCCAATTAGGCTATTTTTCGTTTGGGGTGGTAGGTTCCAACCACTTTTGTGGGATCATCTTGCCACTTAAATAATTTTCTCTTTGGAAAGAGACTTTATTTGTTTGGGATTGAAACTTTCCTAACTTATATTTGTATAACAAATATAATACTAACACACTATTCTGATCTCAAAAAATGAGAGCATAGCTAAGATGTGTAGATAAATATGGTAGATTCTTAAAGTATTAAGAAAGATTTCTTCACTTCAAAAATAATTTTATTTTTCCAATGATGATTTCTCAGAACAGATATTAATCATTAATATCTACAACTTAATGATAACCAAAGATAGTCTAGAAACTTTCGAATACATCAAACTGTAAGACAAAATTTTATGTAAATGTGTTATCAAATTACATCAATTTATCAACAACCTTCAAGGAATTGAATAGTTTCTAAAAAAATATCTATCATCTAACATATATCAAGCACAAGAAAGACATAAATGACAAACTTTAGAGAAAGAATTATCTTAACTTTATCATTGTTTCAAGAACATGCAGTTATTTCCTCTAAACCATAAAATTAATCATTCATGAAAATGACAAGTCTTAAACTTGATAGTTAAATTAAGAAGCAAAATATCAGAGGATTAATAATAATTGAAAGAAATAAGAATCAACAACATTAAACAAGAATGCAAATGTTAGTAATCTTCTTCAATTCAACACAAAAGCTAACCACTTTGTTTCCAAGATTAAACTAAAACTTGCTAAGAATAACAATTTCCAATTCAAATCAAGAAATTTTCCGAGAAAGACAGATATAATAAAGGGTCTTTGAATAAAAATACCAAAGTTTCTTCAATATACTAGTCTCTGGTCCAGAAAGAACTTAACATTGATTAGGCACGAGAAATCCGCCATCTGACTCCCAAAATTCCTCCTCGAGTTCTTTGAAATCTTAATTGTTTATAACTTGAATGTATCAACTAAATATTATAATATTACTCCATACATTTATTACAATTTATTTCTTCCCTTAAATTATTGATTTGAAATATGAGAAAAATCTTCATACGAAATTTTGAAGAAACAAAAATTCATGTTCTTGATGTTATGAAATAGTCATGATTGACATCTAGTTTGACTTTTGTGTTGATCGAAGCTTTGTAGATCGAATTAGTTGGAATGATGACCAACATAACATGACTTGAACATGAGGATGAAAACACATGTTCTCAATTTCTTGCTAGTTGTATGCATATATAACATCAAACGAGCGATTACAAAAATCCCACTAATTTGGTAAACAGAGATAATAGAATAAATTTTAATTCCTAAATTTAGGACATCAAAACAAAAACATTAATATCTTATGATCTAAAATATCATTGCAATGGGAGATCTTTGGCAGAGATGAAGGTATATGTGCCACAAAAATTCATAAGTCTTGGGAAAAGTAGATATGAGGATAAATGAATTGTATGGAGTAAGACAAAATTGTGAATGTAATACCCCTAGGCCGAACCCCAATTGTATATAAATGTAAATGAACACATAGGTTACTGAGCCAGGATATTTGGGCTAAAATTCCTTTGTGTATATGTATTTTGAGGCTAGATTCCATGTGTGGTTATTAGGCTGGAGAGCCAGATGCTAAAATGGTGAGTAAGCCATCATTATAATATGTAATCACATGCAAATATTAATGAAAACACATCATTGTTGCAAACCAACCATGTAAAAGAGTATGGGGGGATGAAACTCCTCTAGACAGGGAAAGGGGGCTAAGAGTCTAGGAAAAGGGCTAAGCTAAGGGGGCTTAATCCCAATGAAATATTATATTAATTTCATATTAATATTCCTTAAAACTAAATTATGGATATTTATTTTTATCCTAATTTCTAAAGATGGGGACAAGTGGGTGTCAAGTGGGCCCAAGATAGTTCCCAACATGACAAGTCTCAAGTTGGGAACATGCATACATATAGTTTGGACTTAGTTCACTTTCATATCATTCGATTATTATTCGTTCACACCTCACCACCTCCATATTATGGTCATTTGTACCTTCATGTTGCGAGTACATGTACATGTACCTATACTAGGGAGAGCTTTGGATATGGACTAAAGAGGCAGGTTGCCAATCCCATAGGACATTGAAGAAGCGGGTTGTCAAGCCTGTGAGCATTCTCTCCAGATGAGAGAATTGTTGGCAATTGGTTTCCTAAGGTTCCAATCTGCAGCTACAAGGCTCTGAGACTTCATGTTTGGCTTGTTGTTGAAGTCCCGGAAGGGAAGTGGGGTAGCCGAAGGACTGTTGAGCAGAGAATGGATGCACTTCCTGGGGTGGGACAAGCATGCGGGGAATGAGGGACTGTAGGATATTGGTTTGAGTTGGAACCTGTGTCTAAGTTTACATGTTGTTAGAGAGACCTTATCTTGGTTATAGATCCTTTACCCAAGTGAATTTTTAGCCCGATCTTGGGGGTGACCCACTGCTGAGAGTTTATGAGCGGTGTGGTCTAAGGCTAGGAGGAACATGGAAGGTCTACATATAGTTGGTGTTCTTTTATCGAAGATAAGTGTCAAGTGTGTGTTAATTTATGTGTTGTATTAATATTTAGCCATGTATTTTCATGTATTTTTTCATGTGTAATATGCATGTATATTTTTGTTATTATTTTGTATGAATTTGTGCATTTGCAGAGTAATTTTATGAATTAAATTAGTATCAGAGTTCGGAATTTTCGTGTGGCATTGCCCAGCAGGGATCTGGGGATGCTACAATGTGGTATCAGAGCCGGGCTTTCGACACTGAGCCTATATGGGCCGATTAATAGAGCATAGAAATGAAAACACAGACTATGCAGGCAACCTGTTGGACATAATGTCAACAGATATTTGCAAACTATTCAATAAAATTATTTCAGTGAAATTAAAGGAATTTTGCAAAAAAATTGGAATGACTAAGCCCAAGAATTAAGTATAAGAAAATTTATTCTCTAATCGAGCATATTTGGGCCTGTAGATGGCCAAAATATGAAGTTACAGAGTGGCCATGGCGCCTAGGACAAAATTGAGGCAAAATTGGGCAAAAGCCCCAATTTTCGCAAAGTAATTAAAGATGAATTCAATGCGCAAGAGGTGAATTTAAAGAGTAGGGGGTCGAATTTGTATGTACAAACCCCAATTTTTTTGTATCGAGTTTAATTCCAACCTCTAATGGTGGCCACAGAAGTAATTACAGAATACCCATGATAAAAATTAGGCAAACGTCCCCAATTCTGCAATGGAAATTCTTGGAGAATTCATGAGTAATGAAAGAAATGAACCAAGAATTAAAATCCCCAATTTTTTAAGGAAATCCGAGAAAGAAATTTCAAATTTAGGTATTTTCCCATAATATGACGTTAGCATGACATGGAGGCAATGTGTCAGCTGATGTGGTAGAATAAATATGTGTACTGCCACGGTGGCAGGTACATGTTGGAAAGGATGACAGTGGGCGGGTGATGTGGAGCCATGTGGTAGGCCAATTGTCAGTCCCACAAAACTATGATAAGATCTTGGAATTTGTCTAAGTGTTAAGTTATCGGAAGCGTAGAGAGAATCAGGGGTATGGAAAAAGGTATGGTATACCCGCGGACTCACGTTAAGAAGTGGAAAATCGGCTAAGTCCTAAGGATTGGTCGAGTGGACAGGTGGATGGATTTCTAAGAGTAAAAGAATATGGGATCACTTGAATCCGCGGTGAAATTTTGAAATTTTACTAAGTGTCTAGAATTAGCGGGTGTGAAGGATATCATGGAGGTGATTAAGCATAAGAAAATGATCGTGAACCCACAGTGAGATATCATATAAAATTACTAAGTATAGGTGTATAATGGATACGATGGAATGTCACGGTGACTTTTGGAGGAGGCAGAAGTTATAACATGAATGAAATGGACTCATGAAACTGCGATAAAATTAAGAAAATATTATAAGTATGGGAACAAGTTAAGGGCGACGGAACGCTAGAGTGCATTTTGGAGGTTGCAGAAGTTTGAAGGGAAGAAATGAAGACCTAATACTCATGGTGAAATATTTTAACAGTCAAGATCTAATTCGAAGATAATCGGATGGTGGTTGAGCATCGAAGCTAGGATGTTCGAGCTAACAGAATTATCTTCATTGTCATACCATTAATATTCTTCATGCTCAAAGATTTTGAAGGGGGCCATGAGAATTAGTCATGAGGATTCGTCGATAGCGGAGTCCATATATTCACTCAAGAATGTATTAAAAAAAAAGATGTTAAGAATTCACAAGAAATCAAAAATAAATTATTTCTTATAAACTTATGAAGAACGGAATGTTGTATAAAATGATGGATTTGTTAAATTCTTGTAGCCTTACAAATCTTGTTGCATACACATTTTGTAGAACCAAAAACATAATTCGATGTAATCAGAATTCAGCAAGAAGATCAGTAAACCAAGACATGGATGATGCCCAAGGAACTTACAATTATGAAGATGAAGGAAGAATATTTTCTATGGGCGTGGATGTTGTAGTAACAGAATCCAATGGGCATAGAGAAGATGGAAAGGAAGAGAGATTGAACTTGGTATATACCATAAAAATTTTGCAAAGGGGTGTCCAAATTTATAAAGTTGATAATGAGAAGCTTATGAAATCCAAGGAGCAATAAGAAGGCTTTAAATGTTGATATTATGGTAGTTGCAGGAGGTATTTACCTCCACGTGTAACCCTAATGAGAATAGAATATTCTGGGAAGAAAGAAGAAACCCTAAAGCATTGAACATAACCCTAAAAGAGAAGTCGGCTCAAGGAAATAATTAATATTAAGTATTTAGCCTCCATAATGAGAATTCGACCCAGACAGCTCAGGAAACAATATAAATACAAGTAGTCAGACCTCATTATGTACATAGTAGCTCGAAATTTCAGCTGGGAAGAAGTGTGCACTGCAGAAACTAGTCAAGTGCGCAAGTCTGGGTAGTAGCTGTAGTCGGCAACTACTGCAATCTGTATTCCTGGTTTTGGCTCGAACTTTCTCTTGGTTATGGTTGGACTTTCTAATATGTTTTGGTTATCCTTTCTTGATGCATTAGCCTTGGTTGGCTATTGGTTTTCTTCCGGAATCATTCTCTGTCAAGGTTAAGGTGCTCGAGGGTGGCTTCGGCCTATGGTTGGGTGACAATATTGCTATATTTTCTATGGTTAAACGAGCACATATATTACTTTCTAACAGGTTATGGGCCCACACTATATTCAGACAGTCTAACCATTGGAAGATAGATTGGGAAGATTTGCTCAGTTACAGTTGCAGTTGTAGCCAGTTTTTGTTGCAGCAACAAAACCCTAACCCTCATGTTGAGGCACCTTAAGTGAAGAGATTGACCTAATTTATGGATATCCTAATGTGCCCTAGCCTAGCGCATCTCTTGGTACTCTCAGCAAGCTAAGACGTCAAGTTTGATTTTTTGGCCAAAATCAAGGGTTGACCAAGTCAAAGTAATTATGACTTACTCTATGAATTCAGAAAACAAGTTAAAAGAGGATTCTAACTTCAGAGCATGGAAGACAAGGATTGACCTCATCCTTAACAATAATAAAGTGTTGGATTTCGTGAAAGGAAAGATCATGGAACCACAGTTCAAAGAAGGAAAAGAGAAGGAACCTCAGAACGTTGCAGTTATGGAAAAGTTCAAAGACATTGACATCAATTCCATGAGTATCATAGTGGACTCTATAAAAGACCACTTGATACCCCGCATCTCCCATCTTGACTCATCTAAGAATATGTATGATTCCCTAACAAACCTCTTCTCAGTCAGAAACATTGGACAAGTAATGAGTCTGAAGCATGAGCTCTGTGACATGAAAATGAATGATGATGAAAGCATAACATCATACCTTGTGAGAATATCTCAGTTAATATATCAACTACAAGATATTGAAGAAATCATTTCAGAGAAGGAACTGGTAAATATAGTACTCAATGGTCTTCCCAAGACATGGGATGCATTTTCCGCAAGCATGAAAACAAGGAAGGAGTATCCCACATTTGAAGAACTTTGGACTTGTTGTGCGCAAGAAGAATCAAGGATTAGTGCAAAAGAGAAACCTCAAAAGAAATATGATGATCAAGCCTTCACATCAAGGTTCAAGAACTTCAGGAATAAAAAGAAGTCTGGCTCAAGGAAGAACCAAATCAAGAGAAAGATATGTCAAAAATGCAATGCTTCAACTGTCGAAAATATGGTCACTACAAGAATCATTGTCATGAGTTAAAGAAAATGAAGGAAACACATGAAGCATCAGTTTTCGAAGAAAGGGAACTCTCAAAGAAGGCCAAGTAGGATAAAACAAACTTCTTCTCTTAAGACAAGGTAACAGTATTCCTCATAATTCTTGTACATACCATGTTTACATAGTTTCTGTACATATCTTGCATATCTATTTCTTAGAAGATAAGATATTCAAAGAGGAACAATACCTAAGAAACAATAACAAGATAAGGATTGTTATCATGATGACTACAAGTCAAGCAATACACATGAAAATATGACGTACATTGACAATCCCTAGTAACAATTCATGTGGAAGTTATTAACATAAGTAACAGCTGCAAGATAATCCAAAATAAGAATCAAACTTGAAGAAGCATGGAAGAAGTAAAAACAGAAAGAAGTCAGCGATCAAAAGGAAATTGGAAAAAGACTTGTGACACTTTTGTTATCGAACAAATCAATAGGTGCAGACACTAACTGATCTCCCTAGATCCACCTAGATCTAGAACAAAACACACCATAACATGACACTTTCCTTAAGTTTTAGATATTGAATTTATTAACTAAAGAGGGATGGGTGACATACCATTTAAATGCCGCTTCCTCTCGCCATCGCCATCCTAGCTTCGTTCCAACGCTCATACAATGATGATCCTGCAAAAGAACGCAACCAACAAAAGTGATAGCAATATCATAAACTCAATATAAACCTATGTATGTGATCAAGGAATCATACAATAAAACACAACAAGATTTATAGGAAAGAATCATATTAGTGTATCATATTAAATGTGAAAGAGAGATTACAACCATGGCCTTGATGTCGTAAGGTCCCTTCCAACTGTCCTTCGTTCCCCACACACTTCCACTCCAAGAATTCTGAGAGCACAGACCTGATAGTATTCATAATCTATCTTGACAAAGGCAAAACTCAAAACCACTCTAACCAAGCTAAAAGATCCAAGCTAACTAAAGCTAACTTTCTCCATGAGAACTCCTCTCCTTTTATAAGTTGAAGAGGATAAGGTGAGGAGGTTAGGATGATCCCACTAAATCATGAAAGCGAGTAAGATCCAAACCATTTGGATGCCACCTCACNGGCATTCTCGCACCCTGCCTATATAGCAACCTGTGAACTTCCTTTTTTACAGGGTTTTTACAAGGGAAAATGCAACTTCTTTTCTCAGGAAAAGTTCTTCTCCCTTCTCTCTTCAGGAACTCAGGCCACTGACCCCTCTGAAGCCAACAGATAGGTTTACATCATTAACGGTCATAGGGATGACGAAAATAATGTGTAACAACTTTGCAGAAGGAAATAAGGATGCAGGCGGAAGCATGGACTCTCTTGGATGGAGGGAGTTGATGCATTCATGCATGAAGCAAGGATTAGGAGGGAGATAATCCTAAATAATATGATCCATTGAGGATTATGAAGTATCTATCCATGTTCCCATCAATGGTAGCAATGAAAAACATCATGTGTTCTGTTTGAATTTAGAAGAATTCTTCTTCGAAAAGAAGCCTTAAAGTATCCCTGGATGTCCATCCACATCCACGATACTATGATGAAAGGAAGAAGTAGGAATATTCAGGGCATGTAATCTATATAAAACTCCATAGACCCAAGAGCTAAACTGAAAATGTGAGGAAGAACATGAAGATTCCAAGAGAGAAAGAAAATCCAGAACAACCAGTCATTATATCGAGAATCACAAGACTACCCAGCTTGGTTTGAACCCACTAAGAAACAATCAAGCAAAGGAAATTGAAGTTTTGATGAAGAATAGTGTATGGAAGACTTATGAATGGAAGCATTGTGATATCCAGAACTAAAGGTTCTCCCAAATGGAGGGAGCAAACTATGATGATAGATTGTTCCAGTAACCAAACATACATCTACCTGAGCCATTATATCTCCTGCAATATCCATGGGTTGGAGTTTACATCAGATGAATGTAAGGATTGTTCTCCTCAACAGAGTAATTGAACAAATAAGTGTATGTAGAGAAACCTCAAGGTTTTGAGGTATACCATAAAGAGACCCTTGTATGCAGATGGAAGAAGATCTTGTATGGATTCAAACAACCTGGTGCAAAGCCTCTCATGCACAGCAAAAGCATGGTGAAAACTTTATATGACAGAGATTAGAATGGTTACTCAGAAGTTTAGGATGATGGATTGCTAATCCATGACAAACTCTCATGATGACAGAAGAAGTGTTACTTGGATATGTTTCAATTTGAGCCTTTCCACGATGTCATGAGCTAGCAAGAAACAAAAGTGTTCAATCCAACCATGATATAATGTAATAATTAGAGCCATATGAAGCCTTTAGAGGAAAACCAGTGTTACAGACAGACTGAAGTACATTGAGATCGAGCATTACATTCTTCATGATGAAGTCCATAAAAGAGAAGTGGTTCTCCAATATATCTCCACAGATGAGCAGATAAAAGATATTTTGGTAAACCTTGTGTCCAAGATGAAAAAGTTTGTGTACTCAAGAAACAAGTTGGAGCTCGTGGAGACTACTTCCTTATTGAAAAAGAAAGAGATTACTCCCAGGTTGGGAGGGAGCACTGATGTGTTATTGATTTATGGAAAGTCATTTTTCATTTCTAAAAATGGTCTAGGATGAGCAGTTCCTTTCCAGTTTGGAAAGTGGTTTGAGATTTATGAGGGACGGGAATTTTCTAGTTCGAAAAATGGTCCAGATCGGACGATCATTTTCATAATGAAAATGGTTCGATAGATTGTTGATGTACCATATACAGTGATTCCCCTTGTGGCCAGTGTGGGGGAATGGTTTAGGAAAGTATTTCGTCTTGATAGTCACTCTCAGTAATGTTCAAGTACAATGGTCTGCCTCGATGGGCAGACATTCTTTCGAAGTTCACAGTTGTGAGAAGTTTTGAAGAATGGTCTGTTTTGGAGGTTGGTATAGGGCAGTCATTTCCTTAGTAAATGTTCCAGATAGTCATTCCCTAGGGAAGACTCATTCTCTCCAGGTTTCACTTTGTTTAGTGTCGGGTGAATGACCCAGTTAGGTGAATGGTCCAGGTTCAGCAATCAGGGACATGCATTCCCTAGGGAAGACTCATTCTCTACAGGTTGCACTTTATTTAGTGTCAGAGGAATGGCCCAAATAGGTGAATGGTCCAAGCTCAGAAATCAGGACAGATATTCTTCTATGCTTGAGAAGAATAGTCCAGATAGCTCATGGTTGATGTTTTACCTTCTGAGGCTATATGCTCTTCCAGATCTCACAGATGTGAGTGGAAGAATGGCCTAGATGACTCGGTTTATATCATGATATTTTTTTTATGTGCAGGTTGATATCAGATGATATGATTTCTATGAAGACTGTATGTCTCTGGACAGTAGAAGTATGTTACTGTGGTGGATGTGTTCCACTAGTTGTGACTATGTGTCATTGATTAAGTAGTTGTGTGTTACTTGTTGTGGTAGTATACCACTGGATTGTAGTTGTGTACTACTATGAATAGACACAATTGTGTTTTATTGAATGACATTGTTCCGATTACCATGTAGACTATCAGTTGTGTTGATATTTTCTAATGGATATAGGTTGAGACGGATATCTATGACTTGATTAGAAAATAATCCTAGATCGACATTCCTATAGGAATGGTCTATGTAGTCCATGGCGTAGCTTTTAGTATCTGTTGGGATAGTCATTCTTCTAGGACGTATGTCCAGGTTAGAAGAATGGTCCTTGTATCACTCTGTGGAGTGAGTGATTTATTCAGCATCATGCCTGATTAATCAGATAGAGTATGGCTTCGAGAGATGATGCATTTGATGGTATCAAATGATAGTGATTATGGTGCTCTTGATCTAATCATAAGATAGTTTGTACGACTATGATGATTCTACCAGCTGAATGGTATGTGTGTGCTCAAGACCATTACCTTCAATACCTCCCTAGCTAGGAGGGAGTGTTGATATTATGGTAGTTGCAGGAAGTATTTACCTCCACGTGTAACCCTGACAAGAATAGAATATTTTGGGAAGCAAGAAGAAACCCTAAAGCATTGAACATAACCCTAGAAGACAAGTCGGCTCAAGGAAATCATTAATATTAAGTATTTATCCTCCAGAATGAGAAGTCGGCCCAGACAGCTCAGGAAACAGTATAGATACAAGTATCCAAACCTCATTATGTACATAGCAGCTCAAAATTTCAGCTGGGAAGAAGTGTGCACTGCAGAAACTGGGAAAGGGTGCAATTCTGGGTAGTAGTTGCATATGGTAGTTGTCGACAGCTACTGCAATATGTATTCCTAGTTTTGGCTCGAACTTTATATTGGTTATGGTTGGACTTTCTGATCAGTTTTGGTTATCCTTGATTGATGCATTAGCCTTGGTTGGCTATTGGTTTGCTTCTGGAATCATTCTTTGTCAAGGTTAAGGTGCTCGGGGGTGGCTTCGGCCTATGGTTGGGTGACAATATCTTTATATTGTCTATGGTTAAACGAGAACATCTATTACTTTCTAACATTAACATCAAGTTAATGCAGAGCTTGGACATAATATAGAAGAAGATTTTTAAGGAGTTTGAGTCAAGAAAATCAGGGAGTCATCGGTCTCATGATGAGAGGATAAGAACCAGAAGTGTTGGTAGGCATATCCATCACTCCCCAAGGCATTCAACTAGGATAACACACAGTAGTTCAATTCCATCCACTGTCAGGAAACATAATAATTCTAGGGTGGATGAGATACATGGAGAAATGAATAAAATAAAACCACCTACATTTGATGGTGAACAAAAGAAGGATGAGGATGTTGAGAATTGGTTGTTGGGAATGAGAAATTATTTTCAATTGCATAATTACTCTTCACGGGCAGAAGGAAGAATTGTCATCTATCAACTCAAAGGAACAGCATCAATGTGGTGGGATCAATTTGTGCAAGTGAAACAAATTGATGAGAAAAAGGTTCCCTGGAGAGAATTCAAAAGGTATTTGCAAAAGAAGTACTTAACCAAATGATACTATGATAAGAAGATAAAGGACTTATTAGAACTCAATCTTAGGAGTATGACCATATATGAGTATGAAAGGGGGTTCTTAGAGTTGTTAAAATATGTTTCTTTCATCAAGGATGAACAAGTTAAGATTAAGAGGTACCTTAGTGGGTTGTCATCATTTATCAGTGACAAGATATGGTATGATTATCCCAAGACACTAGAGAAAACCATAAGGAGAGTTAAATTCTTTTATGATCAGCATAGAGGAAGACCAACTTTCCAAAAGGTGTGGGAAGACAAGAAGAAGAGCAAGAAGGAACAAAGGAGGAAGGGGACAAAGACACCATTCTTCCGAAATAATTCTCAAGGAAAGAAAGATCCTAAGGAACCCAAGATGATTGAGATAATGGGGAAAATACCAAGGAAACCACATATTCAATGTTGGGGTTGTGGGGGGGATCATATGTACAAAACTTTCCCACACAGAGGTGAAAAAATGAGGACTTTTCACAATGTACAATAAACTGAAACAGTGGAGGACATGGGAAGAAATGTATCTAGGATCTACACAGCTCTGGATAACAAGCAAGTTGAGCTTCAGTCACGTATGATTGAAGTGGAAGGTAATATCAACAACCAACCCATTGCTATTTTGATTGATTCGGGAGCTATTCATAGTTATCTAGATCCTAATATGGTGGAAATATTTCATTTTCCAAGAAGCAAGCTTGGTAAACCTTGGATGGTGCAGCTAGATACAGAAGCTAAAAGGAAGATTAATGAGATGGTTAAGGCATGCCCAATGGACATGAATGGATTAAGAACAAGGGTAGATTTTAATATTATACATTTGGGCTCATATGACTTCCTAATCGGTATGGATTGGTTGGACCAACATCATGTTTTTATACACTGTTATAATAAAGCCTTTATAGGCTTGGATGAAGAAGGGAACCTGAGGATAGTTCAGGGTATTCCAAGAGCAGTAACCATCAGAGAAATTTTAGCCTTGCAACTAAAGAAAAACTTTATGAAAGGATGCCAAGTATTTTCAACATATATGGAGGAGGAACCTAAGGATAAAGTACCAAGTATTGAAGATTATGTAGTCCTAAAATAATTTGAAGATGTATTTAAAGAAATATCAAGGTTTCCACCCAGGAGAGATATTGATTTCTCCATAAATGTGATGCCTGGAGTAGCCCCAGTATCGAAGACTCCTTATAGGATGAGTACACCAGAGTTGAAGGAGTTGCAAATGCAACTGAAGGAACTTCTAAAGAAGGGGTATATACCCCCAAGTCTATCACCTTGGGGTTCCCCAATATTATTTGTGAAGAAAAAGAATGGAACCTTGAGGCTTTGCATTGACTTCAGGAAGTTGAACAATATAACTGTGAAGCACAAGTATCCTTTGCAAAGGATAAATGATCTCTTTGATCATCTGAAAGATGCTAAGGTATTCTCTAAGATTGATCTCATGTCAGGTTATCATCAGGTAAGAATTAAAGAATAAGACATTAGCAAGATTACCTTTAGAACAAGGTATGTCCATTATGAATTCACAGTGGTGCCATTTGGGTTATCAAATGCACTGGTTGTCTTCATGTGTTCAATGAATGGTATTTTCAAAGAACACTTGGATAAGTTTATCATTGTATTTTTGGATGACATGCTTATTTACTCAAAATATGAAGAAGAACATGAGCAGCAGGTGAGGATGGTGCTACAAGTATTGAGAGAAAATTGGCTATTTGCAAAGTTGAGCAAGTGCTCATTCTACCAATGACAGATATGTTACATGGGGCATATTTTTTTAGAGGAAGGGATAGCAGTGGACCCAAAGAAGATAAAATCCATTAAAGGGTGGCCAACACCAAGGAATGTCTCTGAGGTGAGATCATTCATGGGACTTGCATGTTACTATAGAAGATTTATTGAAGGATTATCAAAGATTGCACACCCAATCACTTCCTTGCAAAAGAAGGGTGTGAAGTTTGAGTGGACATCAGATTGTGAAAAAAAATTCCAACACTTGAAGTATTTGTTGACTAGTGCTCCAATATTGAGGATTGTTGATCCAAATGAAGACTTCATTGTATGCACAGATGCATGTAAAGAAGGACTTGGTGGAGTTCTTAGTCAGAATGGACATGCGGTGTGCTACGAATCAAGAAAATTAAAGGAGCATGAAAGGCACTATGCTACTCATGATTTGGAATCGACAGCCATAGTGCATGCCTTGAAGATGTGGAGGCACTACCTCATGGGGAAAAGATTTGGGTTGAGGACAGACCATAGTGGTCTGAAATATTTATTTGGACAACTAACTTTAAATTCCAGGCAAAGCAGATGGTTGGATTTCCTCAGTGAATATGATTTTGATATAAATCATATCAAGGGTAAGGAGAACAAGGTGGTTGATGCACTTAGTAGGAGAGTGCATGAGATGCATGTTACAACCATTAGCATGTACCAAACGGATTTGAAAGACAGAATTCTAGAGGGTACAAAATTAGATCAACGGTACATGGAGATAAAGGAAAATTTTCAACAAGGTGATTTGTAGCAGAAAATGGAAAACTATAAGATGGAAAAGGATGAAATTATCATATATAGGGGCAGAATTTATGTACCAAATTCTCATGAATTGAAAATTTTGATATTAAAATAAATGCATAATGTCCCTTATGTTGGATACCCAGGTTATCAGAAGACTGTTACATTTGTCAAGAGTCAATATTCTTGGCCAAGTATGAATAAAGAAGTGGTTGATTTTATTGCTAGGTGTTTGGAATGCCAAAAGGTCAAGACTAAGTATAGACACCTAGCTGGGTTGTTATATCCATTACCCATTCGTGAGTGGAAATGGGAAGTTGTAACGAACGATTTCATCACTAAGCTACCCAAAAAAAATAAGCAGTGTGATTATATCATGTTAGTGGTGGATAAGCTTACTAAAGATGCACATTTTATTCCAGTGAAGCTCACTCACAAGGCAACTAACATCGTTGATATTTATATGAGAGAAATTTCTCGACTACATGGTATACCCAAGACAATTGTCTGAGAGAGATCCAAAATTTACATCAAAATTTTGGAAGGGATTATTCAAAGTATTTGGGACCAATCCAAACTTTAGCACAACCTATCATCCAGATTCAGATGGGAAAACATAGAGGGTGAATCAAGTGATTGAAGATATGTTAAGGATGTATGTGTTGGATAAACCATCCAAATGGGAGGATTATTTACATTTGGTGGATTTTTCTTATAAAAACGGGTATCAAGCACCTCTAAAGATGAGCCCATTTGTGGCACTTTATGGCAGAAAGTGAAACAAACCAATGAGTTGGGACAACCTAGTAGACAGAGAAATGGTTGGACCAGAATTACTCAGGGAAATTGAAGAGCAGGTGGAGAAAATAAAACAGAATTTAAAGGTTGCCCTGGACAGGAAAAAAAATTATGTTGATAAGGGAAAAACTCATAGAGAGTTCAAAGTGGGTGACCATGTGTTCTTAAAAGTAAAGGCCAAGAGAAGTTCCCTGAAGTTGGGAAATTGTTTAAAATTGGCAGCTTGTTATTGTGGGTCTTTTGAAATCCTGGAGAGGATTGGTCCTGTAGCATACATTCTTTCCTTATCTGCATTAATGTGTATTCATAATGTATTCCATGTATCATTTCTTAAAAAGTATGTACCTGATGATAATATTGTCATTGATCGAAATGTGATTTAGGTGGAGCAAGAAGGAGTCTTCTGATTTCATTCGGTATGCATATTGGATCAGAAATTCAAGTTTCTCCATAATCGAGCAATAGGACTCGTAAAGGTTCAATGGACCTGGTATGGTCCTGAGGATGCAACTTGGGAGCATGAGGATGCTATGTGAGCAGAATACCTGCATCTTTTTTAAGACTTTTGAATTTTTCATTGCATGTGTGTATATACTTCACTGAGGACAGTGCATAAATAAGGGGGAGGGGAACGTAATACCCCTAGGCCAAATCCTAATTGTACATATAAATGTAAATGGACACATAGGTAGGTGAGACAAGATGTTTAGGCCAGACTGCCTTTGTGTAATGTATTTTGAGGCCAGAGTGCCTTTGTGGTTATTAGGCTAGAGAGCCAGATGCTAAAATGGTCAGTGAGCCATCATTGTAATATGTAATCACATGAAAATATTAATGAAAACACATCACTGCTACAGACCAACCATGTAAAAGAGTATGGGGGGGTAAAAATCCACTAGATAGGGAAAGGGAGCTAAGAGTCTAGGAAAAGGGCTAAGCTAAGAGGGCTTAAGCCCAACGAAATATTATATTAATTTAATATTAATATTCCTTAAAACTAAAGTATGGACACTAGTGCATTTGGGTCAAATCTCGACGGTGCATTCGTCGTAATTTCCACTTTATATTTTCGGAAGAACGACAAACATCGGACCCCCTCAAACGTCATTTCACAGGACGTCGCTTTTTCGATGACATAGTTTTCGTTTGTATTGCGACGTTATATGACGCCACGTGTCATCATAAATTATATTGTCCAACCCCATATGGATGTCGTAAGACCAACGTCTAGGTCGTGGCAATACCAACGTTGTAGACGTGGAAAAAGGGACGTTTCAGACATGGCAAGACCGACGTTTTAGACGTGGCAAGACCGACGTTTCAGACGTGGCAAGACCGACGTTTCAAAGGTGGCAAGAGTGGCGTTATAGAGGTGGCAAGAGAGACGTTCCATAGGTGGCAAAAGAGACGTTCTTAAGGTGGCAAGAGAGACGTTTTAAAGGTGGCAAGAGCGATGTTTCAGAGGTGGCAAGAGAGACGTTCTAAAGGTGGCAAGACTGACGGGATGAGGTATTAGCTCCGATGTGTTTGTTATGGGAGTGACACTCTTGGACGTGGCAAGAATGACGTCCATCAGGTGGCAAGAGCGACGGCCTGGAGTTACTAGCTCCGACGTGGTTTCTATGGGAGCGACAATCTTGGAGGTGGAAAGAGAGACGTCTTGGACGTGGCAATAGCGACGGGAAGAGAGTGAAAGACGTTGCAATTGAGACGGTTGTGTAGGTATTTAAAAAAAAAAAAACAATATCAATATCAAGACCTAATAGTCGTTCCAAGCCCAAAGGAGGAGTAAGTCATATAGGTGCTCTGGTAAAAAACCTACCTATACCTTGGCCCAAAGGTTCCTCCTCCTAAGCTCCTTAGATAAAAGCACATGAAGGGAAATAGCATATATCTTTGAGAAAGAGTGGCCTACAATGATAGTCTAGTAGTTGTTTGAATTAACCATGGAACCGATTTGTGGATAGGGTGGATAGTGTGGTCAGACCATGCCTACGAGAACCCTAAGCATACACATGGTTAAATAAATTAGTGATGTAATCAACAAGTATATGTATACTAGGTTTGAAAAACTCAGCCTAGAAGTTATCCTCATATGCAGCTCTATTTGTATTAATCTCCTAAATTGCCCATCAGATATCGGTGTAAAAAGAACATGGCATGAAGATGGGGGGGTGATGTGACTAAAGGAGGAGGTTTCCCAGGTACATCATAAAGGGTAGTAGTGTGGGTGATCATGGATTTGGGATCAAGGTCAATAGGGAGACTAGAATGGTAGGGAAATA
>SNQJ01S0068914.1:23523-39055 GCA_010110895.2 Picea sitchensis
TATTACAATGGAAATAAACATACATGCACAACAATTTCCCCAAATCACTACGTGAAATATTTAACAACATGCATGTTTTACACAATGATTTTGATCTAAAATTATACAATTAATCATTCAAACACACAATTCTCAAATTATTAGCTTGTTACATAGAAGAAAATATCAAAATACTTATAAAAGTCATTTCCAAATATATAATTAGAATTTTTGATACTCATAATTCTAATTCCATACATTTGGCATGGTTTCCTCTTGATTTACATAATAGAGGCTAAATTATGAACTATATAGCATGAGTTGATGGATGACACTAAATTATGAACTATATAGGATGAGTTGATTTTCAATAAATTGGGATTACCTCTTTGAAGGATATAGCTCCAAACAACTCAACCCATAACACTAGCTAAGCAAGGAAAAATATCTAATATGCTAGATTAGTATGTTTCTTAAACCTATAAAGACATGTTTTTTTCAATTTTATTTTTATCTTCATTGAATAACTCCTTAGTGAATCAACATAGGTAAAATAATATCCCATTTATAAATGATTATATCCTTATCCTAGACTTGGTGATTTGTGCCTCGGTCCTCATGACTGAAAAAACCTAACTTTCCAAGCCTCACTTATTAGACTTGGCTAGCTAAGCCAAACTAAAAACTGCCATTATTAAGTGCCTATACTTCATCATGCTTGAAACCAAGCTTGAATGTTCCACCTAGCAAAGCACTATGCTATAATCATTATTCATACTTAACCTTTGACCTCTATGTCCCTAGTTAAGGTGTTTGATCCATCTAACTTCAACGTGCCTTTTTCGAAGGCATATCACATTCCACCTTTTCCAAACAAATCGATCGTAGATCTCTTTAAGTCCAAACTTGGTCTAGGGTTGTAGACGTGGATGAAGATTATGGAGAGAGGAGGTATTGTATTAGTTAACTTTTTTTCTCATTTAAGAACAAATTATATGACTTGACTATGTCATTTTTCTCTTTCTAATGCAAAATATTATTGGCCCCATACTTGTGAGAATAATCTCACAAATTTATTTGTAACTTTATTTAATATATATACCTATGCCTTGAACCTGTTTATACCTTATGTTTTCATTTTCTTGGATTTTGGAAGGATGGATCATGGTGAGTCATTGGGACACGAGTCTCCAAATCTTCCTTGCAAACACTCGAGGCTTTCCAATGAAGGAATAAGAGGGACCTCTAGTCCGTTAGAGACACCTAGGTCATTAGAGACCCCTATTTCAGCAAGGTATCATAGTCAAGTAGGGGAAGCTAGTGACAGAAGGCAGTCTAGCGGAAGGAGGAGATTATCAGATGAATCAGTCAATAGAGCATTAAGACACAGTTCTTGGGATACTATTGGGGATTCAACCTATTTAAATAGGTTGAACATAAATACCCTCACTCCAAAGAATGTGGAGACCCCATCACATCAACAAGATATGTTTGGTAAATTTATTCTATTTTTGTAATTTTTTTATATGTTTTTTATGTGTTTTTGTTCAATATTGTGAATATTTTCAATTGTTTCTTTGTGTAGAGGATCGGTTTTATCAGGGGGGAAATAATGAAAGAGGGAGTGAAAATCAAGAAGAGTCCAATGTTCATGGAGAGGGTGAAGGTGGATCAAGGAAACATTATCAAGAAAATGAAGATTACACCCCTACGACCACCTATCCCTCGGATGTTGGTGAAAAGCTTCCTTGGGAAGAAAATGTTGAAGCAATGATGCTCCAACGATCCTTATCCCATCATGCTAAGCTCGAGAATGATATTAGGCATATGGTTCTCCCTACAGAGAGCAAGCAAATCTTGGAGATTGTTTTGCATTCTTTTCAAAACTTTATTAATGTATATTAGAAACTTGGGCCAAAGTATGGTACATTCATAGATTTGGTGAGGAGACAAAAGTCAGAGGTGATGGGCCCTGATAAATGGGAAGTAGTAAAAAAGAGGGTGTCAAAAGAGGATGTGATTTCAATGTTTAATTTGAAGGAAGTTCCAAAGTGACCAATGTTGAAGGTGCAGTTTTTCAAGCACCCAAACATTGTAGGACATCTCTATAATAGACTCTTGGAAGCATATGTGAGGTTTCCATGGAATGCAGAGGTTCCAAATATGCCTTGCAAACACTTGACGCTTTCCAATGAAGGAATAAGAGGGACCTCTAGTCCATTAGAGACACCTACGTCTTTAGATACCCTTATTTCAACAAGATATCATAGTCAAGTAGGGGCAGCTAGTGACAAAAGGCAGTCTAGCGGAAGGAGGAGATTATCGGATGAATCAGTCAATAGAGCATCAGGACACAGTTCTTGGGATAATATTGGGGATTCAACCTATTTAAATAGGTTGAACATAAATACCCTCACTCCGGAGAATGTGGATACCCCATCACACCAACAAGATATGTTTGGTAAATTTCTTCTATTTTTGTATCTTTTTTATATACATTTTTATGTTTTTTATGTGTTTTTGTTTAGTATTGTGAATATTTTCAATTATTTCTTTGTGTAGAGGATCGGTTTTATCAAGGGGCCGATAATGAAAGAGAGAGTGAAAATCAGGCAGGGTCCAATGTTCGTGCAGAGGGTAAGGTGAATCAAGGCAACATTATAAAGAAAATGAAGATTACACCCCTACGACCACTTATCCCTCAGATGTTGGTGAAGAGCTTCCTTGGAAATGAAATTTTGAAGCAATGACACTCCAACGATGCTTATCTCATCATGATAAGCGCGAGAATGATATTAGGCATATGGCTCTCCCTACAAAGAGCTAGCAAATCTTGGAGATTGTTTTGCATTCTTTGAAAAACTTTATTAATGTATATTAGAACCTTGGGTCAATGTATGATACATTTATAGTTTTGATGAGGAGACGGAAGTCAGAGGTGATGGGCCCTGATAAATGGCAAGTAGTACAAAACAGGGTGTCAAAAGAGGATGCAATTTCAATGTTTAATTTGAAGGAAGGTCCAAAGCGACCGATGTTGAAGGTGTAGTATTTCAAGCACCCAAACATTGTAGGACATCTCTATAATAGACTCTTGGCAGCATATGGGAGGTTTCCATGGAATGATGAGGTTCCAATTTACTTTGCTAGACTTTTCTATGTAGAGTTTGTTTTGGTCATGCACCCCGATTATACTAGCTTACCATCTTGATATTATGGGGTTGGTAAAGGTCAAACATATAATAAAAAAGGGACATATCGAGATGCATCATTTCTGAGGCATCCACCACTATTGGGATCTCGCCCAACTGGGGCATTTGCTTCACATGCAAAGATGCAAGCCACATCGCAAGTTGGTAAGGAGGCGAGGACTGCAATTGGAGATAACTTATAATCCTTTTTGTATGATATTGATGTTGGCTTGAACCAACAGAGGGATCAATCCATTGCTCGGGAGAGTTATGTAAACAATACATATGAGGAGATAGATTCCATGAGTGTATAAGAGCTACATGCTTATGCCAAATTTTGTCACAATGGATGGAAAGAGTTAATTCGGCATGAGGAATCAAGCATTGGACCGATATGTGTTTTAGTTTGTAAGTTTTTCATGCATTTGGGGATAGATTTCTTATTATTAGATCTATATACATATCATTGCATTGTTAGAAATAATTGACATGTGTTACATGTTCATTAATTGCAGTTTGGTCAAATTTTAAATGAGTCCTCATTAAATAGGGGACTTGATTCATCGTCTTTAAATTTCGATACAGTGAATCAGGTACATATTTTTAAAAATGTCCATATCTACACTTTAGTTGTATAATTTCCACATGAAGAATCAATCCAACAAATTTATATCTCGCCATTAATGTGAACAAATTTCTCTAAAATTCAAAGTTTCTTTGTTCACAGATTCCCTTTCCATCTCCCAACACATCTATAGGTTTATCTCAGTTGTCATCCCAAATGTTGGGGGAATTTCAAGAGGGGGATGATATGGAGGTTGGCACATCACAGGTATTGCATTTTTCAAAGTTTAAAACTATGATTTCAAGTGTCAATCATTTAATTTTAACTCATAAAAAATTATTTGAAAATGTTATTTATGTAAGTAGATGCCTTAATGAACATATGCAAATTTCAAATGTGTTATAGGCCAACTTGGATAAGAGAGTGCTAGATAGAGTGCCTCAGAAGGATGTGTCCATACCGAAGAAGGATGCATCCATACCTGATGATGCATAGGTCATGTATATGTACATTGAATTTGTAAGTTCTAGTGTATTTTTATGACGACTTTGTTATATACACACGGATGCTTAAATTTATTTTTCTACTATTTTGAAATTTGATGGGTTACATTATAGATATGCACATGATGCAGTTGCCTTGCATTTATTTCGTCCATATCAATGGTTTATAATAATTTATATACATGGGATTTAGACATAACTACATGTACTATCCTTAATGCATTTGCTAGATCTATTTTTTTTCCTTTTGAAAGATGTGCAAAACAACTTTTCAGGTCCCCTTTTTCTTTCCTTTTAAAATATGTGCAGAACAAATTCAATATCCTTTGCCTACATTTATTTTGCAAAAAGAGTTCAACATTATTTTTAAAACCATGGCTTATTTGTAGTTGAAATACACATGTAGCAAAACTGAAGTTTTGGTTGATCAAATAAATTCAATATCCTTTGCCTACATTTCTTTTGCAAAAAGAGTTCGAAATTATTTTTAAAACCATGGCTTATTTGTAGTTGAAATACACTTGTAGCAAAATTGATGTTTTGGTTGATCAAATATTCCTAGTTGATCAAATATTCCTTGTATAATATTTTAATTAAACATTTTCTATTCATGGAAGGGTTAGTCAATCACTCCCTATACAAATTTACCATTTAAATCGATGGTATATCTTTGGGGAAATAATGGGGAAGGTTTGAAACCATCCCTTATTTCTCTGAGTATTGTCTTGAACTCTTCATTAATTGCTTACCAACCATGCACTAACTTTTCTAGATTTAAAAAGAATGGGGAATGTTCAAACCACCCTTTATTTCTTTGAGTATTGTCTTGAAGTCTTCACTAATTGCTTACCAACCACGAACTAACTTTTCTAGATATAAAAATATGCTAGATACATGATCTTACTTATGTTTAGACCATGATGCATGAATTTTTGAAAGAGCATTTGATTATACGAGGACATCTATCCCACAACTGAAAAAGAAAATATTTATCTTATTGGAAGAATGGCGTAATATGGATATTTCTATTTCTGCATACAACAAAGTGAATTTCTTCTTGGGGTATTGTCAATCTGTTAACTTGTTTCTTACTAACCACCAACCAACATTCCTAGATTTATAAATATGTAGTACATGATTGTAGTATTGTCAAACTCTTAACGTGTTGCTTACTAACAACCAATCAAGATTATTAGATTTAAAAATATGTTGTACATGATCTTATGTTCAGATCATGGTGCAGTCAATTGATTATATGAAAACATATATTTCAGAACAAAATTTAAAGATTTATCTTCTTGGAAGAATCCATATTTGTGTTTTCTGCATACATCCAAGTTATATATTTCTTGGGGTATTATCTAACTTTGTACTGATTATATGAGAACATATATTTCATAACAAAAAGAGGAAAGATTTATCTTCTTGGAAGAATCCATATTTGTGTTTTCTGCATACATCTAAGTGATTTCATTCTTGGGGTATTATCTAACTCTGAACATTGATTGCTTACCAACCACACACCAAATTTTCTCTTTAAAAATATTATGTATATGATCGTACTTAGTTCACATTAATGTAGGAATTTTTGAAATAACATTTGATTATAATATGAGAACATCTAAACCATAGCAGGAAATTAAAGATTTATTCTTTTGGAAGAATGGCTTAATATGGAGAGTAGAATCAAAAGAGATCAATAATATTAGATCCATGGAACTCTGGTTGGGTATGTTATTCTTGATTGAATCACTTATTTAATATTTATATGTTTATTATTTTAGACAAGTATATACTAATATGTATTATTGGTTTTTCTTACTTGTTACAATAATGTTTGTTCATGGAGCATGAAAGAGAGCATGGATGTCTGAGGATGGACTACAACACCTTTGGTATGCCAATTTTTCTTGAGATGGTTTATTTTATTTATCTAAATATTATTTTGGATAGTTGTAGATGAGTAATTTGCAATTCTTGTCCTTTGCAGGGGGGTGTTGACAGTGCGATTGATAGGCTCTAGCAGAAGAAAGTATAACTTGGTCAGTGATTTTTGCAAGATAGCGAAGATGTAGGATTTGAATCTGAAAAGAATGTGTAGACTTTATTAAATTTCTCTATGACAATATACATTTATGGAGACAAACTCTTTTAAACTCTATTATTATTAATTTTATTTTTAGTTGAAGTTGAATTTCCTATATAGGAGTACTTTATGTATTGGTATCATTTATCCATCTATTTGAATATTTATTTGTTTTCAGTTTAACACTATCAAAATACTCATTTTACTAGTTGCTTGAAATGAATTTCAATCACTATTTGAATAATTCAATGACAAGTTTATATATAATATTAGTAGATGTTATACACCCATAAACTAATTAGTTTAAAAAATGCCATTAATATTATCTAGCATAAAAACTCCTTTACCAAATTGATGATTATATTTATTCCCAACACATTAGTGAAAGATTGGAATACTCTCTCCATATTTTCTCACATAGTGTTTAAACATTTAAATTTAATTTTGGATCTTAAATTATGCATTCATCATAACCTATAATAGAGATATAAATTAAACAATAGAGATTTATTTCATGTTGGATGCATTTGTTGGCCTTGAAAGTCATAATAGGTTGAATTTGGTATTTTAATAGGTTGAATTTGGTATTTTCAATATCCTCTCGTTATAGTAGGTTTCTTGTGTGAGGAAAAAGGAAATATGCATATGTTTTAGGTTTCAATAATACAATAGATGATTTGGATGGTGCAATATGTGTTTGGGTTTATTTGAAAAAATTAACTTCTGAGTTTCATGCATTTGCAGTCCATATATTTCAAATTTTTTAACTTATGAGCTTCACACATTTGCAGTCCATAGATTTCAAATTTGGTAAAAGAAATAGAGTCTAAGTAAGAAAGTTTCCAGAGAATCAACTTAAAAAGTAAGAGTCCAATAAAATGGAAAAAAACACCTTACAATAAAGAATCATCTTAAAAACTAAGAGTCCAATAAAATGGAAAAAACACCTTACAATAAAGAATCAACTTAAAAAGTAAGAGTCCAATAAAATGGAAAAAATATCTTACAAGAAAGAAAATCTTTCTCGTAGTCTAGTAATGGGAAAAAAGGGAAGTTGTATATTATAAAAAGGACACCTTATTATGGCATGTAGCATTCAAAATAAAGAAATGTTCAATTGGATATTTAGATTGCACATGTTTTAAATTGTCTTCCTTATATCTCTCCAAACCTACCATTTTTTTAGTTGGTAATATCTCATTGTGTAGTGGAAGGTTTAATACACCATTGGATAACACAAAAAATAACCATGAATTTTATTTTGTAATTATATTTTATTTTCTTAATGGAGTAATCTAGAGAGAAATTTTAATGGATTTAGATTCATTGCTAGTGAATCAATGGGTAATACACTAGAATAGTGTATCACATGTGCATATATGTGCATATTTACACAATATGAATTAATTAAACTTCAAAACGAAACTTCAAGTTGTGTTGATTTCATTGGGATGCCAACTTCGAAAAAGGGCACATTATTATCGTTGTTTCTCTTCAAAAGTGTATGTTATATGCTATGGTCCATACATGGGATATCTCAAAGATAGGAGGACCACAACTAAATCCATCCAAAATATGATTGGGGGGAGGGGTAGATTCTTTTGGGTGAAATAACTTGTTCACCAAATTCCTTATATGCCCAATAAATAATTTTTCCTTAATATTTTTTGCAATGGGATTCATTTATGTAAATTTATTTTAGTGTTGGAGTTGGTTTAATATGCAAGTATCGTAGAGAAAAGTTAGACCTTTCTAGAAATGCTAAAAGGTTAGACCAACTCTTCTCCATATATATGTAACATTAAGAAGGGTTGGGCAACCCTTATTCATCTACAAGTATGCAAAGAAGGATCAATCAATCCTTATCCATTTATAGTTTTCTTTAATTGACCTCAATGAACCCTAGTTTTCTTTAATTGACCACCAATGGAACATAAGGAACTAAGTTACTGGCCCAAGACATGTAGAGACATGAAATACCCCCTTAAGGACCACTAATGGGTCACCAATGGGTCATTTCAAGTGACGTGGTTTCCCTTGAATAATAGTGATGAGCCATCCTTCATTTGTGGATAGTAAAAAATGATGATTCTTAAGGGGAAATTAAAAAAAGATCAAAACCGTTACAATAATAATAATATAATCATATACATGTACTTGATGCAAAATAAAAAAATTATAGAATGTCAAGTTTGTTTAAAAAAATTGTAATCGTATGCCATATTCAATTGTTCGTTCATGATTGACTTTTGACATTTTCCATTTTCTAACTTTTGATCTTTTCCTTGATTGAACCTTTATTAAATTTATGCACGCTACACATATCAAATGACTATATTGACAACTTATGACATCTCACTGATAGTCTTGAAAGTGAACATGACTATTATTTTGATGGGGTTCTTGAAAAAAATAGCCTTTTAATACGATGGAACTGTTGAACTATACANGTATGAATTATTTCTCATGGATTGAATTCTTGATTTTCTGCAGTTTTGGGATTTGTGACCAAACCTATCACAGTTGTAACATCTCATTGTATGACAAAACTTTGTTGTGTGGCCAACATAATTGCATATCCAACATCTTATTAAGTTATTGGACCTTCTTGAATTTTTCTTTTCAGGACTCTTGCATTCTAATGCTTTGTGACCAAAGCTATTACAAGAAAAGTAATAACCATTGAAGGTGTTTCCATACTTGAGTTTGTTGTGGCATGAGAAGTTTGTCTTTTGATATGTTTCATTTTATTTTTATTTTTATAACTTCCTTCCATGGAAAAGTTCATGGTTTGTTTTAGGTTTGTGACTGTACCTTTTTCTTTTGAGGATTATGATCCTTTATCATGATTTTTAATGGTGCTCCATTTTCCACCTTCTTCTTTCTTATTGTATCAAAGACCGGTTTTGTCAGCAGTTGGTCTTTGACTGTTCTAGATCCTATATAGGATAGTTGAGTTGTTCTAGAATTTGACAGTTGCTTTTGTCTTTTCATTCTTCTTTTTGAGGTTGATAACTTCCATTTCCATCATGTGACATGCTTCTTCCTTTTTAGTCAAATGAATCTTCAAGGATTCTTCATTTTTCTTAGTTTCTTCAAGTTGATTTTTTAGACAGATGACCATTTCTTTTGTCTCTTCTAGTACTTGTTTTATTTTATTGTCATGTTGCTAGTAGGAAAATTCCCCTATAACTATACCGGGGTTCTAAGTATAGACAGAGCAATGACTCCCTAAAAATAAATCTAATTTCCACACTACCCCAAACATTCCAAAATAGATGAACAAAAAGAAATGAAAGAGTAAGTCAGAAAACATACCTTTTATCTAACATTTGGTCCTGACCTCCTCAAGCTTTGTAGCTTCCAAGGTTGCAAGTCTCCTCCCAAAGCTGACCTGCATCCACAACTAGGCAAATAAGGCTACAAACATTCTATTTATATTCATCAATTAGGGTTAGATATAAATTATTATGTATAAATCAAAGAAAATACATAAAAACCATCATTTGGGATAGGGAAAAGAGATTCTTTTATTCAATACTCAAAGATGGGAACTTACAACCTTTGCAGGTCGACACTCTGCGAACTTGGTCCGAGCTCCTCTTAGTAATGCTCCAAGTGCACCTTCCAGATGCCTTTACTCACAATCTATTGATCACCTCAAGGGAAGGGAATGGATTGTATGGGAGAAAAGGGGATAGAGAGGGAATGTTGAGGCAATAACTCACAAAAGGCTGCAAATACTTGGGCAATGAAGGAAAGGGAATTTGGGCAGAGTTTCATCGTTCTAATGCTTGATTCTAAAATGAGACCCCGAGACCTCCTTTTCTATGACAAAAGGATAGTTATTTGGTTGGGGGACGAGCTATAGCAGGTGAATTGGTTGGGAAACCTCCAATAGCCCGTTAATTCCATCGAATTTCTTACAACTTTTTAATTTTTGCAACTGTAGGAGGTATACACAGATTGTTTAGTGTGCAACAAGTGTATGTACGTGGGTTGTCTAGCATGCAACAAGTGTATGTATGTGGGAAGTAGTGTAGCAGGGCACGCACATTCTCCAAAAAATGGTTTTTTAAATAGAGTTCCTCAGTAGTGATTTGGAAAATTATGCAAGTAGGAAGGCCAATGCCATGTATGCATGCATAGGGAATTTTAGGGCTATAACACATGTTCTTTAATTCTTCCATTTTTTCTGTTAGATTAGCAACTTTGGTCTTCAATCTTTTGATTTCTTCTTTTTCTTCTAGATGAATATTTTGTTTATGCTCTTCATAGTTAGATTGATATAACTGCTGTAATAGAAACATATCTTTCTTTTGAAGTTTCTCCAACTCTTAAAAAGTGCATATCACTGTGTATTCAAGCTGGTCAAGAACATCCTTAGTAACTTCAACATATAGATCATGTTTTGGTTCCATACTAATCACTTCAAATGTAGTTACAACATCATTCTTAAAATCTAATAGTTTTTCTTTAGTGAACGCCGAGGTATTCATCAATTTCTTGATGTAGTAGTCCTCTCTGGTGATGACTGGGGTTTGCATCAATTATTTGATGGTATTTTCATATTCTGTATTTTGTTCTTTATTCCAATCAGAATTCTCTTTATCTGTATTTTGTTCTTCAATCTTATTTGATTTCTCCATTTTTGAGTTTTGCTATTTAATTTGATTGGATTTCTCTGTTTCTTTGTTTTGTTCTATATATTGATTGGAATTATCCATTTCTTCATTTTGTTCTTTATTTTGATAAGAATTATCTAGCTGGATCCATAACACTTTAGTAGAGGTGAAGTGTCCCATATTTTCTTTGACTTGGTCTGACAACCCATTCTAGATTGCCTTTAATGCTATTGAATTATTTTTCTTTGCTTCTTTTGCAAATTTGGTTTTGTTCTTTGAGGTAGTTGAGTACAAAGGTTTAGATATGGATGAATCCCAAACACCAGATCCTCTTGACTTTAGATATTGTTTCATTCCTTCCCTCCATGAAGAGTACTATGTTCCATCAAATAAGGGAGCTTCATTTGTGGAGAGAGCCATTTGTCCACTCATTTATTTAGAATCTACCTTCTAGTGTTCAAATTGTGTTGAAAGCACCCGCTTTGATACCAATTGTTGAAATATACACTTGACACTGAGAGGGGGGGTGAATCAGTATTTGGAACTTTTGGCTACTTTTCACACTTTCATATATTAACTAAATTAAATGAATAAGATATGCACTTCAATTGATTATTCATAAACATCTAAAACAAAAACTGTATGAAGTAGATATAATATCTTTCTTTTATTTATTGAACTTGTATGAATACATATAAAATCAATCCTTTAATATATTCGACTTCAACTGAATATGAGAGATCTAATTCTCTGATACAAGACCCATCTTGCAGTTCTCATATCCAACTAAGAAATGAGGAATCCAACCCTCATAACAAGACCCATCTTGTTGATCTTAGATCCAACTGAGATGTGAGGAATCCAACCCTCATAAAAAGACTCATCTTTTAAATAGGAACTAATCCGATAGAATGAAATTCCATTCAATCCATTATATATACATATATTTAATCCACCAAGACACCCTTAGATTCACCACCACTTCTGGTTTATATAGTATTTCAAACGGTATAGGACTGAACCAATGTGTCTTTTTGACATGAACCATCACACCTCTTCATTTAATTTTAACATAAATAATCTTTTCCTTTTATTCATTAATTTATCATGTAAGTTTCTCAATGATTTGATTTTTGTCCTCATGAGTTGATCACATATATGGATCGACTCATTATATCGTTCCCATGCTTCTGTTGCGTCCCCAGTTCGCCAACAGATAAAATTCAAGATTTTACCGACTCTCTATATTGTTATGGTGTTAATCTCTATTGAATTACTGTACAGACCTCAAGTTGTTTACATAAATGAATTTTGTATGAGGTGCTTCCTTCAACCCAATGTTTAAATGATAGTGGGCTTGTAACCTCAGGTTTATTCTTCATTTTTGCTTCCTCTTTAAGCTCCTTATATTACTATTTGATTGTCACTGGAAACACATCTTTCATGCTTCGGAATTCTTCCCCTTTTTATTTTTAGACCCCATATGTCCAGTGTCGGGACCATGTTCTCTGGACTTTGGCGCTACATAACTTTTCTTCTCTTCACCAAATTATTGTTATCGCCGAAGCGATATCTTCCATATTCTTACATCTTGAGCAACTTCAATTCATGGTTTTTAATCCTCATCGTTGATGACGATTTCAGATCAATGGTTCGATCATTATTTTAAAGGACTCATTTCTCACAATTTTCTTATCCTTATCCAATGGTTGGGATTCAATTGTGATATGGATAGATATCATTTTCTCTAATACTTCATAGCTTCTGGAGTTTTATTCTTTTATAACCTTCCAATTCTCTTAGACTAAATATCACCAAAGTGTGTATAGTTTAGATGTTTTCCATGTAGCTACACCATTCAACGGTTCAGATCAAAAGTGTGTTGCCTCTACTAGGTAAATATTCATGCACATTACTTTGTGCTTTAGGATCTTGACCGTGGATCTTCCTCCTCGACGAATGGCCAGATATTATTTTGGGGCTCCGACACTCCGGGACTTCGGGTAACTCGAACTTTGAAGTAGTTCAATCCCTCTGAAGTGTTTACCTACCGAATAGGTCATAGAGTACTAATGACCGCTTGTTGTCGGTTAACACCTCATGCTTACTCTATTCTTGCACTATGTTTGATCAATGGTAGAGAATGCTCCCAAATTATATCAACGATTAACATTACTTCGTGATTCCGGCCTTTGACGATTAGTTAATAACAGAGGCTTGGATATCCATGAAGTTAGTAATCCCAGAGTGACGTGGTTTGTGACGTCATTGTTGATGTGGCACTATTTGAGTGGCTTCCACGTGTCACCTAGATTCATGACTTTCATATACCTAAAGTGCCAACTAGACCTTGTCACTTGTCACCATATGATTGGGCCACGTGTCCTTGCTGATGTGGTGTTGCTGAAGTGAATCTCATAAAGTGTCATATGTATTTCTCCTTTGGATCATTACTCTATATCAAATGATCTAGTTTTCACCTGAATTCTTTATCCAATGTCCCTCATTCACTTCGGTACTTTGGGGCTCTGTCCTTCGAGTAAATTTACATGTTTCAGACTCATTTTTGCCTAAGTGGCCACCACCAAAGTTGAACACCATTGGACTCGCCTATCCTCATCTAATGCTCACCATGTATTGCCCAAATCTGATGGCCCTCATTCACTTCAGGAATTTGGGGCTCCATATTGCGGGTGAACTTAATTGTTTCAGACTCTTTTTTGTCGGAGTAGGTCAATGTAGGAGTTGACCACCTGATCCAACAACTCGTATTTCTCCTGAGGAGATCTTAGATCAACATTTTACATGAGTTTGTTTAATCCGAGACTCCAGGATATTGTGAATTACCATGTCCTTCCACTAAACTCGATCGGATGGTCGAGAATTCATCCGAAGTCCCTCCTCGATCTAACGACTGGCAGGATTTCGTGAATTCGTGACTCTATGAGTTAGTGCCTCTGTCTTATATTCAATGTTCAATGAAGTGGAGAAGTTATGATTTCCTAAAAATTACGTTATCCTTCCACTTGGCTTTGATCAATGGTTCTAACTGATCTGATGGTTGCGATTACTCCCAAATTTTGAATGGACGATTATATTTCCATGATCCTTCACAAGGGATTCTTCTGTGTAGGCTCTATCTTCTGCGTGATCTGACTATCCAAGATTTTCTCGAGAACTATATCACCGAACATGATTCCGTCTTGATTCTTTTGGATTTTTACTGTGGGGATTTCAATCCTGATATCACTTCTACAATGCATTCTTCCTTCTGAGCTTTCCTTCATCATTTCCAAAGACCTTAACATTGCATGCTCTGATTCTATGTGTGTATTCTTTGTAGAATCTCTGCTATCTCTCCTGAGCTTTTTGAATAGAGGATCATTGTTGATCCTATCATGATCAACAGTGATCACAAATTGCTTCTTCCCCAAGGTGATGTTTCTTTTCCTCTGATTACTGTACATGTTTGACTCATGTTTCTTTCATTGGATTCCATGGCCTGAAAATTCCCTTCTATAGTTTCATTCTCCACATGATTCTTCCACGGATCATGTCCACTCAATCCTATGCAGCTCCAGCCGACAACAAAACAATTTGTTGTTTATGTGTTTATATTTCTCTTCTTGGGCTGACCTAGGTTCAGATCTGAACAAGTTTCCAAAAAAACCCTCTAAAACTATCAACCCTCCTGGTAACCCAAAAGGAATCACATCACATAGAATGCACTGCGTAGTCTCACCCAAGATATCTTTATGGGTGACTGTAATTCTCAAGTGCTTGTAGTCTAGGAATGAGTGGGGATCTAGGAGTGTATTCTATCTTCTTTATCCATTAATCTTGTTATTCATTCAATTATTTCTAGGATTCATTCAGCTTTAGGCCCATGCATGCATTCTAATACATCTAGCTTAACCATTCATTCATAAACTAATCATTGATAGAAATTAAACATGCAAAAAGCATCACATAGAACACAAGTTTTACCGTGGTTCACCCCCTCTTGGGCTACGTCCACAAAGATTTGGCTTCTCTGCTCTTTTATTTATTCTACTGCAAAATATGGCATTGCGCACATTACATATTCAATCATACAATCATAATGAGGTTAAGGAACCTCTATGAGGTGAACTAGATCACACCAGTCTCCTCAGACTATGACCTAACCCTCAAAATATGACTTACTTGACTCTTCCATCACCTTATTACAATCATAATAACCAATATCATCTCACTGAACTTCTTCAACATCTAACTTACAACTATTGCACCCTCAACCTAGACCTCCTAGGTTCTTATTTATACTATTTTACATGCTTACAACTGTTACAATCTTTGTCAAAACCCTAACCCTAACATGGTTAGTCTTGCCTGCCTTCTCGCCTTGCATGCTTCTCCTCTTTCATGTTGCTTTTCCTCATGCGTGTTTCTTTTCCTGCCAATTGTTCTTCTCCAAAATTAGGCATGCGCTCAAAATATCCTTCCTACTCAAAATAGGCCTGTGCCTAACACCAGTCTCAAAGAAATTCCAACAATGTGTAATATTTGATTTCTTGTGAAGACGACAGAGCCAATAGAATGAT
>SNQJ01S0068914.1:41467-51980 GCA_010110895.2 Picea sitchensis
AAACTAGGTTACAGACATAAACAAGACTCATTTGGCCTTGATGCCTACCCCCATATTTTCCAACAACACCAACCACCACTAGTCTTGAACAACACCAACCACCAACGTTCACAACCAACACATGTAAAGTAAACATGTACACATTTTAATTATAAAAAAGTTCAGTCTATTTGAATTACATCTCTGCACTCCATTCATACAGAGACCATATGGAACTCTGTGTGAATGGACAGAGTCTATGGACTTTGTCCATTCACACATAGTGGCATGGACTCTGCACAGTTCTACATAATTAAAAAATATATAAAAAAATTAAAATTTACAAAAAAAAATAAAAAAAATTAAATACTTGGAAATGAAACCGCCACCCGACAACCAAAAATAGCCAACACCAACGCTAGTGCCAACAACCAACAACCAACAACCAACGCTAACAACCAATATCCAGCGCCAATAACCAATGCCAACAACACCGACCCACCATAGTTCAACAAGCCACCATATTTCACTTCCATTGTCTATACAGTAATAAGGGTGTGAAAGGCCGAATATATATAAATTAGGTTTTCGGTCGAACTCTGTGCTGCCAGAGAAAAAAATTCGAGGACGTCGTTAGTGCACCGTTCGATTTGATGTTCAAGTTTTCGGCCAAAAAAATGAAAACTTCGGCCGAAAATTTGCTTCTAACAATTTTTCCGCCTCCATTCTCACGAATGTGTTACCCACCTTCATGATTGTACCCACTCATGATATAACTCGAGAGTTCGTAAAAAGACACAACATTTTTATTTTTCAAATCCTTCTTTATTTTTAAATTTAAAATAAAACCATATAAAATGATTTTGTAATAATTTTAATTTACTTGGCTTTGGCAAAGAAAATAAAAGAATCACAAGGGAAACCATGATTCTTTTAAGAATAACCATATATGCGAGACAATCCCAGATTGGGGTTTAAAAAGACAGGAAACTTAGCAAACATTGATGCAAAGGATGTGAGGCTAGCAAAAATTGGTGAAGAGGTTAAAAACTTTGACGAGATCACATTTATGATTTCGCTGCAATAACCGTTTCTTTTCTACAACAATAAACTTTGTTTTCATAATGACATATAATCATTGTCAAATATAGATGATGCTAAGAGGATTAGGCTTGGAAAATGGTTGATTTTAGGCTTGAATTTTTTAGGTACTAACAGATAGGAAACCATTCATATTTCCTTGTAGATTGTTTCTCATTGAATTCCCAAGAGCCAAGGTATGAATCTATTGGGTTGATTCTAAAGGTAGGGAGTACAATGGACTCCATATGCACACACTGAGAACACTAAATAGAAAGGAGGATTTCCTGGGGGACTATTGAGAAAAGAAAGGAAAGGCCTCCTAGTATTCCCAAGGGAATATTTAGTAGATAAAGGGCATATTCATGATGCTATGTGGGGTAGTGAAGGGAGTGTCATGGTTGGGTTGATCAGAAGGTTGCTTGGATATTTTTGTGATAAACAGTTTGGGTGAGCTTGAGAGAAATTTGATTGGGAGAGTGAATTCAATGTTCTTACCATGTTTCCTTCACCCTAATCGCCTCATAACTTGGATTGGGAGTGGCATCCATAGAGAATTTCCTATGGTTGGGTGGAAAATTACTCACCAGTAGCCAAGTTTCCTTGGACCATCATATTCCAAAGACAAGCATTCCATCTCTATATTGAATTCTTGTATATAACATTTTTTACTAAGATATGGTTGCCTATTAATGAATTGGATAATGGAATTCATGGATCTTTGGTGTGTTGCATTGTTTAATTGTTTCTTGGAGAATTCAAAATGCCTCTAAATTTATTTGGTTTGAATTCATGGTATGCATTCGAGAGTATGTTGCATTGAGCTCACGTTGTGCCTTGATATTATGTTCTACATTAGAATTTGGATGGTGTGGTCCAGATTTAATTTGAATTATTCATGTATATTTGCATGTCTATAGGCCAAATGCCAATATGGAGGAGTGCCATTTGAATGATCCTTCAAACTTTCTAAGTTTGAACAATATTTTAAGCAAGAGGGTCTTCCATTGAGTGTAGACCCCTTTTGTTGCATTCGAAGTGATAACTCCATAACAATTATCGATTGGCCTATGGTTAATTCAAAGTGTTTTTTGAATGGGGTCCAAGCCATTTTTATTGAATTGTAAGTATTACCTTCAAATGAATTCAATGGCATTTATTTATTCAATTAAAGTTAAGATGATTATTTGACAGTGGCCCAATGGTTCATTGGGGAATTTGAAAATATGTTTTTTCGAATTTGTCTTGAAAGGCTTATCAAGTGATTCAAAATAAATATTTTTGAAAGGAATCGATAACCTATCAATTGAGTTCAAAAGAAGTAATTTTGAAAGAGACTAATGGCCTATCAAGCAAGTTTGAAAGAGGTATTTTCAAATTTGACCTAATGGATTATCAAGCAAGTTTGAAAGATGTATTTTTGAATTCATCCCAACAATTGATCATGTGATTTAAAAGGTATATTTTCAAAAGGGAACAATCAAGCCTATAAGGCGAGTTCAAAAGAAGTAATTTTGAAAGAGAATAATGGCCTATTGGTGGAGTTCAAAACATGTATTTTTTAATTCAAATTCAGTGCCTATCGCGAAAGTTCAAAAGATGTATTTTTGAATTGAACTCAGTGTCCTATTGAGTGAGCTCATTGAATATGTACTTTTGAAATGGTCCAATGGCCTATCAGGTGAGTTTGAAAGAAGTAATTTCATAAGGGAAGAGTGGCCTATCTGGAAAGTTTGAAAGATGTATTTTCAAATTCGACAGGATGGTTTATTGAGAAAGTTCAAAAGATATATTTTTGTATTCAACCTAGTGGCCTATTGGTTGAATTTGAAAGATATATTTTTGAACTCAGTGTGATGGCCTATTAGGAGAGTTCAAAATATGTTTCTTTTAATTTATCTCAAAGTCCTATTGGTGTTATAGCACAAAAATCCACACCTATGCTTTTGTGCCATGGCCTAACCCTTTCCCAATGCTTGCTAGAATTTTCCCTAAAAGTCACCTCCAAAATCATCTAAAAAACATGCTTTAAGAGCATATCCACGGTTTTCCCTAGTGCAACATGCGGACATTCACACCTTTCCTCATTGCAACCCGCGAATTCCCTCATTTTTGGTGAAAAATAAAATAATTATGTGTTTCAGGCAAGTTTTTCGGTTGGTCTTGTTTCCCAATGACCCTTGCCAGTACACAATGGAATCCAACTCCCCAAACCTCTTTGGGAAGTTATAAAACAACCATAGAGGGATAAAGAAAAAAACAAAAGTCCCTTGGTGCAAAGTTATGCTTCCAGCATCTAGCAAGCCTCCTTTCCCTATATTCTTTGAGCAGCATCCCCTTTAATATGAAAACTCCTTTTCCAGATCTTCTTTCTCGTTTATATAACTATAGGGTGTCTCCTTATCCCTATCTGAGTCATTGAGAGAAGTCTTTATCAGTTGATTTGATGCTTGAAGATTCCCATAGGAACCCATACAATTGGCTTCAAGACGATGTCTAAGGTTGGACAAGGTTGTAACTTACCTTTTCCACTTGCTGGTAATAAAAGAGCTTGTTTTCCCCCAAATTTGTCTTCATTGTACATTTATTTGTATGCCTACTTTGAATATGACATATTACATGCACATGTTTATGATTGTATAACTACTTTCTTTGTAGCCCTAGTTTTGTATCTATCTTGCAGGTTAATTCCAACGAAAGATTAGGATTTCTCCGTCAAATTGGAGCATGGATCGACATCAAATGGGAGAACAAGGTGCGCCTTTTGTCCTCCTCTCTTTCCCTACTTTCTCCTAATTAAAGTAGTTATTTTCTTTGATTTTTGTGTGTTTGTTACTGTGGGGAGATGGTTATCTCTTTCACTTGTTCTTGCTCGGTTGTGATTACGACCCACGATTACAGGGGGGAAATCCCTTAATCATTGGGAATATTCAAAAGTTGTATTTTATGAATTCAACCTAATGACTCGTTGGGTGAGCTCAAAATAAAGGACTTGATGGAGATATTTTGAAAGGACCCAATGGTATAGATTATGTTCAAACATAGGCATCAATCCCATATTTAATAAACACAAGATGTGATATTTCTATTAGGCCCAATGGGATATTTTAAAGGGGGGGCAATGTGTTTATTTGAATGAGGGTTGATGGCCGAAGGGATAAGCATTATGTTCAAAGGTTTAACCTATGCAATATGGATAACCCAAGGATATATCTAGAAAAGAAGGAGATGGATGTGATTGGGAGGGTTAATTCGAATGGAAAATAATTGAATTAATCCCAAAGGATATAAATAAGTGGAAAATATGAGAAAAAAGGTGCACCTCCTCCTCGAATGTTCTACAGAGGAAGATGGGTATGTTACAGAAAAATTTAGTGTGTTACCTCTGAAGACCTACACTCAAATATATTCAAGTCCCTAAAATAATTACAACCCTAGGAGAACTTATAAAGGTTGACCATTGCCACCACAACATCTCTTCCTATGAATTTAGGTCAAATCTCCTTTGACACAATGGGGAACCATAGAAAACATGTTTATGATATTCTTTATGATTTAAGGGGTGATGGATTGCCAACATCAATGCCTATCCAATGGGTGATGGATTCAAGTTCAACAATCAAGAGGATTCAAACTTATATGGAAGGAGGCATAGTTAGGATATTACAAACATGCCCTAACCATCCACATGGACTTAATTCAATATGGTAAAAATTAAAGGAGGTCCCTTTCAAAGATGCTCCTCCCAAAAAATACAAAATTAGCCAAGTAATAACATGCAACCATGAATAATTAAGGGATAGCCACATATGAAACCATAAATTAAGTAAACATAAGCATGGGTACTTATTTATATAAAAAACAACCAACAATACATCATTTATCATATGTGATTTCACCACAAGATCAAGAGGGCCTAAATGTGCCACACTTAACCTTCAATCCTATCTAGGACATCCCTAAAAATAGAGTGAATATCCATAACCAAAAAATACATCCTTCACAAAATAAAAGGATTGTAACAAGATGAAGAGGAGGTCTCAACTCATCCCTAACACCCTCTTCTAGAAGCAATATTACCCTTCTCAAAGATTATTTTAATGGATTTATACTAGTAATTTGTTGGAGATATTACACGCCCACCTATTATTGTTTTTTTTAGGTTGATTAGTCTATGTTGAGGGTGCCCCTCATCAAAGATATTCTCCCCTAGATGAAGGTGCCACATCCTCTTCAGTCATTACTTGCACTTTATTTATACTAATGGAGTAGAGTCATGCATGTCAACCTCGATATTCTCACCAAGTGTTGCATGTCCACCTTGGGATCATCACCATGAGGGCACACTTACCTTGGGATAATAACCATGAAGGCATGACACATGTGCATGCATGAATCTCTCCTCACTCCACTTGTGATTAGCCAGTTAACTAATGACTCCAAGACCAATTAGCTAAAACTAGGTGGTAGTTCAGTCCAGATCATGTTAGTGGGTGTTCACATATCTCTAGATCACTACTATGTCACATTAGTTCATCCATGTAAATTATATCACATGTATTTTTCCATTCTATAATTTGGTTAATACAATTTTTTACTCTGTGGGTGTGTGTGTCTTTCGTTTGCAAGCTTTGTGTGAATTACAACTAGTTTGATTCTCTATGTAGGCTTCGCCCAAACTTCACATGGTATCAGAGCCCACATTTTTATAGGAGTAAGGTGCACAAACACTCATTTACAAGTACAAAAGATTGCAAAAGTTAGAAATAATGGATTTTCCCCTGTCAACTCTTCTTACGCTACCCGACTATTTTGGGTGGAAGATAAAAATCCTACTTTAGCTCAGAGGTAGAGGCTTATACCAAATAACCATGGATACAAATATGGAACCAACATCAACAATTGAGAAATCCAAATACTTCAACTACATGGATGACGCCATCGTTCTCATTTGCATATCGATGTCTCCTAGGCTATTGTTTCATATTGAATCTTGTGCTACTCCAAACAAGATTTGAACTACTTTTGAAGGTCTCTTTGAAAAAAAAGATGAGATGAGAGGCCACATGCTCGAGATTGAGTTGAATTCATTGGATCTCAGAATATTTGATAATATCCAGGATGTTATGACCCAAAGGGGGAATATAAATGGTTAAATGTATATGATATGACCCCAAGGGGGGCTATATATGGGAATAAATGTACATGTAATGTGTAAATATATATGTAATAGGGTTGGAATAATAGTAAAGGGGCCTAAACCTAGCCTTCACCTCTCCTTTATAAATAAGAGAAAGGTTTTGTACAAAGGGAGGCTTGTTGAATAAAGAGTCTTAGTGTTTGTTTGTACTTGTTCTCCTTTGTTGTTGGATTTGTTTTCTTGTTAGTTAAGGCTTGAGGGGTAGTAGTAAATATTTTCTATGTTAGCTCTCTCCATGAGGGATTGGTTAGCTAGATATTTCTTGTTGCTTCCTTGGGTTAATCTTGTTGGTTTTCATTTACTAACAACTATATTTAACTTGTTTAAAGTGGTGTTGTGTATCTTTCTTGAAGGATATAAGTATTTCAACCATATTTAGTGTTTAGGAGGTCTAGGGGTCTCTTAGGACAACCCTCAAACCCCCTTTTTCTTTGTTGGTTATTGTTGTGTATTTAATCTCATTTCACTTTCCTTTTAGCCTAATTTTTCTTCCATTTATATTATTGTCCTAAACAGGAAAATTGACCAATCTGGTCAATTTACCCTTCTGGGACAACCATCTTAGTTGGTTGTTATATTGTTTTCATTCACAATTTTCTATTTTATTTAGTTCAGTTATATTATTGAAAATCACTAAAATTTCATTGCTTGCCTGTTAGGATTTAACCGATTTCATGTTCTGCTCCTCCTAAGTGGTCAAGAACCAATTGAACACTTTTTTGAGGCAAAGAGGCCAACAGGACAACAAACAAAAACATCAGGACATACTTGTAAAATCCTTACCCCACTCTCAATTTCACACTTATTTTGATTTCATTCAGTTTCACAAACCTTGCACATGTTTCAGTGTTATTATATCATTCTTGTGGAGAGAAATTTCCATGTTTTTCATGTAATTTTATGTTCATAAATAATCTCAATTTTCTCTTTATATATCATCATTCAATTTATTTTTATTAGATAATTTCAATTCCCCAAACAAGGAACTAGTTGAGGTTCTCGTGCATATGGTGACTATGTGGCCCACAAAGAGATTCAACCCAATTCCTTTGGGTTGAATAGTGTAAGTGTTTAGTTTTTCTTTGATTGAATTTATTTGAGTACCATACCATCCGAGACGAAGGTAAAAAGGCGCATAACCCTATGATTGGGTGATGGTTGGGTTCCCATACCATCATACCTACTATGGTTAATGTCAAGTTTAGTAGGGAGGGTGAATTGGTATTCACTTGCATTGTTATTTTCTCTTTTTCTAACTTTCAGGTTGTTGCCCCTAAAGGGGCCATTCAAAATCAACAAACAAAAAACACCAAAAACATGCAAAAAAATTGAAAACAAAGGAAAGGGCCCGACTTACGAAAAAAAAAACCAAAACAAATCTATTATATATAAGTTAGCTAGATTTCAATTTTTGTTGACCAAGAGACACGTTTGTGAAAGAAAGATTTGATCTCACCACATGGATGGCTTGGTCTTTCAATTCATGCAATTTTAGTTTCTAGACTATTAAGAGTCAAAGCCAAGGAATATTCATTAGGAGCTCCTCATAATTTGTCTACTTGGTATCAATTGAGTGATCTTGATTGCTCTTGTAAATTACAAGGTCAAGAAGTTGATTAGCTTAGCTTGGCTAGAATACTACCCTGCTTGGGTAAGCTCAAATAAAACTCCATCAGGGAGGTCCTAAGCCTCTTCATTTTCTCAGGTATCCTTCTTCCATCCAAGAATATTTAAGAGCTCGAAAGCACTAGTGACAAGAAGGGGCTAATCCCTCCTTCTCTGAATTGCATGGGTCACTCTTCATTCTAAGCCATGTGGTCTACCTAAGCTCACTATTTTTATACTAAGTGGAACATTTGTGGGATAATAGGTGTTTTCTTGATCGGGAGGACCTTCAAAACGGTATGGTAACCATTTCTTGTTTTTAAACAACTTTAAAATCACAATTAAATATATATTTAGAGTATTCACCTCGCCAGTCCACCCAACACCTTGGATAATGTTAAGCTACAACCAATTGCATCCTCCTTACATAGTTGTTACAAAAAAATAAAGGTATGTCATCTCATTTTCATATGCCTTTTTAGACTTTGAAAAGTCTCGGGACCACGTTTTGGGTAATACTGGGTCATTATGGGCTAGTTCCCATGCTTTATGAGTCGTAAACAACTTGTTGTTCATCACTTACAACCACCTTAAAATAATTGGTTGTAGATTATTAAAGGAGTTTTGACTCTTGTTTTTCATTAATTTTGCGTAAGCCATCCACCGAGCTATTGTTCGGAACCCTAGTTTACCCCAGGAAACAATTTCAGACCTTTTCCCAAGGCCTTAAGGGAGTGAACAACTTATTTTTCACTTTTATTAGTTCGTTTTCCCCAAAAAAGCAATCTCTTTTTCATCCCATTGTCCATAATTTTCACCCCCGGGCCATCTTGGCCACTCAGGAAGTTGAGGAAGGATAATACCCAAGGTGGGTGGTCCTAAGAGAGATTTTTCATAAGTCTTTAACTATTTTCCTACTTTTCACCACCTCAAACATAGGACCATATGATCTGCGGGTAGTATTTGCCTCATTTCGAGCTATCAAAGAGGTTGTAACCGGCTTCACAGCCAAATACGTGGTATCTGTCCTAACAGATGGATTTTTCTTATAACCCTAGGCATTGGTTTGGCTTTTTTTTTTCTCAGTCGACAACCTATTCCAATAAATTATCTAACTCAACTATTAGTTAGTCCATATATGTGTATCTATGTTTTAGAGACTTTTCTTCCGATGTAGTTGTCTAGGACCAAACAAAACACAGTTACACATATACAGTTTGAGACATGGTGACATTCTCTCCGCATGAAATTACCACATCAACAAATCAACCAATTTTTTACATACACTAATCTAACACACACAATAGTGGTTCATGCAGCTTTATACCTATGGACTATCTCCATTTCATACAACATTGGGTTCCATAAGGACTTCCCCTCTACCAAAAATAATCTTGGTAGTTGTTCTCGTTGTCTTTGGCTAAGTGCCCGCCTAGAACGATCTTCTTCAAATATGGTTTCTTTTTTGGAGACCACCCTCCACTTGAATATTTATTTGATGCAAACCCTAGACATTATTTTCTAGGGCTTCTCTCAATATTTTTGTTTCAAATCTTGATCTCTCAGAATTAGTTCTCTTTTTGGAGACCACCCTCCCACCCAGTTCTTTCTTCAACACAAAACCTAGACACATTTTTCTTAGGGATTCTCTCAACATTTTTGTTTCAGCTTTTGAGCTCTCATATTTGGTTTTTTTTGGAGAACTCCCTACCATCCAGATCCATCCTTGACACAAACCCTGGATGTATTTTTCCTAGAGCTTCTCTCAACATGTTTGCTTCAACTCTTCAAATCTGGTTCTTTTTTAGAGAATGTCCTCATACCTAGATCTTGTTTAGGTGCAAACCCTAGATGACCTTATTCCTAGGGATTCTCTCATATTTTTTCTTCATATATTTAGATCTTCTGATCTAGTTCTCTTTTGGAGCACAATCTTCCACCTAGATCTATATGTGGTGCAAACCCTAGACATATGGTTTCCTAGGGATTCTTCTATTTTGGTATCAAATCTATCATTTACCATTGATCAAGTTCCTTGGAGACCACCCTTCCACCTAGACCCTTTGGCATGTCTTTGTTGGGTTCTTTTTGTTGTTCACACTTTCACTTAGACAAAGATTTCAATATAGCAACTTCATCTAGGTTGCTTTACCAATCCATACTACCACTCCACCACCAGATTTTAGTAGTAGTAGTAGTACATCCAATATTAAATCTCTTATTACATTGGGTTATCTTGAGTACCTCTCCTCCATCCCAAGCTACTTGTTCCAAAATAGAACCTATGTACAAATGATTTTTGACAACAACACATGGCACCTATAGTCAAGTAACAATATCTCTCTCTGCCATGTTTCTTTTGCAACTCCACCTCTTCTTACCAATGAACATTATAACAGATCTAGACCCATAGTCTAGTTTTGTTACCAATTATAACATACCCATTACATGTTAGGGACCTAACCGCTTACATAGGTATAATAATATGTTTTATATGTAATAAACGTTGTCATTATTAAATAACACCTATATAATAATGTGAACAAGTCAATGTAAAAAGACTTAATAGAAGCTTCCGCTTCTAGAAAGATATTCCTCTAGAAAGTTCTTTAGAAGATAGAATTGGTATAAATATAAGTAGAAGGCATG
>SNQJ01S0068915.1:0-17044 GCA_010110895.2 Picea sitchensis
TTAAAATCTCTTAAACCACTTTGACTACTTTGACCTTTTGGGGATTCTAGATGACATATGAGGGTCCTCCAACTTCGTAAGGCCATAACTCTCAAACTGTGAGGAGTTATGTGACGTTCTACATACCACCAGAAATGGAATGAAATGTACTATCCATATATAATAGTATTATCTGAAAATATATCATAACTCATATATTTACCCATCAAACAAACTTGGGTCCATTACCCAAACCTGGGGTCTCCAACTTCTCATAGCCATAACAATCTAACCGTGAGGAATTATGTGACGTTCCACATACCACCAAAAATGACATGACAAGCACTATCCATCTAGGATAGTTTCCCTAACAAATTCACTTTCTTTAATCTCATTATTCCACAATTAATCATGGGTTCTCTTACTCCATAAAGCGTCTTCCTGTGAGGGCTTTCACCATAAGGGGACCACTTTGGAGTTCATCCATATTTACTTATTATCAACCATGACAAAACAATAATGAGTCATATTTACATCAAACAATATTGGGTCCATTACCCAAACCTTTGTGCTACGGGGTTTTCTTCAAGGGTTGACATCAATGACAGCCAACCTTCCTTGGACAATCAACGGTCCACATCTCTCCTCGATCCGATGGCTCAGATCATGTCACGATTTCACGTTACGTGACTTTGGAGGTTAGAGCACCTCCTTCCTTTGACCCTTTAGTCATTGAAATGCTGGTCTCTCGCCATGTTTCCTTCTTGGATCGATGGTCCAGATTTCTCCTCGATCCAAAAGCTCAAATCATTTCACGATTTTGCGTTTCGCGAGTTGGAGGGTTTAGAGCACCTCCTTCCTTTGACTTTCCAGTCAACAAAATTATGATCTCTCACCATGTGTCCTCTGGATCCAACGATCCATGATTTTCCTCGATGGATAGACAATATTCCTTATTGGACACACTTACCACACTTAGAGGGGGGGTGAATGAGTGTGGGGATCTTTTTCCCAAAACTTCCCTCTTACAAAAAACTCATTTGTTAGTATTCAACATCTACTCATTACTCACTGCTGTCATTTATAATCAGTTATATGTGAACATATATAAGCAACATATATCAGCAATATATCATCAACAAGTCATCATCATGAGGAAGACAAAGAACACAAGATGTATGTACAATTTTTCTTTTTATTGCGGACTATAATCCTTGGGGTTTTTCAGCAACAACTGAATATAATACAACTCTACAAGAGCACAAGCTCTATAATGCAAGACTCATCTTACACCCTCAGCACCAATTGAGATGAGGCAACAATCCTCAACAAATATCAATCTGCAACAGGTACACGACCTTCCAGTAGTGCAGCCCGCGTGTGTATGCGCCCTGGCTCACTACATCCTGCATATATACACGACCAGTGTATACAACAATCTGTGTATACCTTCTGAGATATTAGGGTTTATCCTTCAAGATCAAATCAGATCCTCTGCAACCAATATATCATTCTCTTCTGTCTTTCACTTTACAAACTGATCACCATCTAGTCACAACACATACAAACTATCTAATATCTTACTCATGCTCCACAACCAACCAATATGAATCCTAACTCAATCATGCATAAGCAATTAGGATACCATAGCAATCATATCACTATTGAATCACATGAATACTGCTCATTCCATCAACCAATCAAAACCACATCACAACAACCATACTAAGAATGCCCTAATCATTCACAGCACAACAAGCTATACTATCTGTCAAGACAATAATGTAATCATACCAGTGTCTCAGTGACAGATCTGAGCCCGTAGAATGTAGATCTGGAACCTGCTTCAGTCTTCAACAACTTATCATCAGCTCAACCACAAATCTCCATGGTTTTATCCATTGTACACTCCCTATACATAGACATCCCATGTATTATACGCTCCATGTACATAGACAACTTGCGTATATGCACCCTATACACAGACAACTCGTGTACTCACCAGAAAATAGGGTTTGTGAAGCTTCGAGACTTTTTTCGTCAAGAAATTCGATATTGCCAAAAATTTGATGCGTCCATGAGATCCTCCTCATGATCTCTTTCTCAGAATAGATCTTCAATCATGCTCAAGAGATCCACACCAAATATGCTCTCATAAGAATCTCTCACAAGAATCTCTTCATTAATACTCCAAAAGATATTCTCACAAGAAGCTCTCCATTGATCCACAAAAAGGATATATAGCAAGAGACCATTGCTATCTTATTTATACTTTCATCCTCTAGGTCACTTAACCCATTTTTAGTACACTTAACCCATTTCTAGGTTACTGAACCTCTTTTCCTTATTTTAGGGTTAACCACTTTCCATAAATAGAAAGTTCTCCAATACTTTATCATTTAAATATTTCATCTTGATTTTGTCACTTCTATTTATTATTTAAATAATCCACCTTGACTTTGTCACTTCACTTTATCATTTAAATAATGATATCATCTTTTAAGGCACTTTGACTTCTTTGACCTTTGGGGGCTTGAAGCCTTCATATGGGGGTCCTTCAACTTCGTAGGGCCATAACTCTCAAACCATGAGAAGTTATGTGACGTTCCACATACCACCGAAAATGGCATGACAAGCACTATCCATCTAGGATAGTTTCACCAACAACTTCATTTATCTTCATCTAATTATTCCATAATCAAACATGGGTTCTCCAACCATTCTTCTAGGATAACTCAATCCACAAAGCGTCTTCCCGTGAGGGATTTCACCATAAGGGGACCAATTTGGAGTTCATGCATTTGTACACTTTATCAACCATTATAGGACTATAATGATTCATCTTTACATCAATCAAACTATGCATCATATATAAAAGAATCCATCTTCATCATGTATCAATGACAACTCATTGATCCATCTTCATTTATGCATCATATCAATGATCTATTTTCATTGATTGGTTTCCACTTAACATCTATCATTCTCATCAAGGAAAATACATCTAAATTGTTCATTAATCAATCAATCCATTGGCATCAATCAAACACTTGACATCAATCAATCAAACCATTGGCATCAATGACAACATGATCCAACAATCTCCCCCTTTGGCATTGATGGCAATATCAACATTGATGTCAACACCAATCATTGATGTCAACATGTAGATAAGGCATGCTCTACATAAATATGATTATCTCTCCCCATTACTAAACATCAATCACATCAATGTGATCATCTCTCCCCCTTTGACATCAATGGAAAAGGGCCATTCTCCTCTTGGGGCTACTCCCCTTGCTTGAACTCTCCTTGGGGTTGCTCGCTTTGTCTGAATGGCTTTGATCTTCCTTTGAATAATGTATTCCCTTTTTGAACAAGGGATATAACTTTGATGGAATGTTGAAGATACATTGCTTATACTCCCCCTGTGACCATCGCTCCCCCTGGAATTATGCCTCTGTGCTTCTTTCTTCAAATATAGGACTCTTTTCTAGGTATGCATATGATAAATATCTCCTCCTATAATCATGGTAAGAAGAATGACTCTCCCTAAGGGTATGTCTCCCCCTATCTTCTCTGCAAGATGAACAATATGCTACCATATGATGATCCTTGGACCTATTCATGCATCAAACTCATGCCATACCAAGCATCATGAAGCAAAAGATATGTCAATAATGAAATAAAGAATCATGAGAAAAATATCAACCAAGTACATCCTGTACCAAAATGTGTGCTCATCATGCACTACACCCATGTACATCAACATTATGCAATGTGCCAAAAGATATCATCCATGGAATGTATCAATCATATGCCTCTATCAACATGCCAACATGTGCATCTACCAATATGCCAACCATGTGTCATATCACTCATGATATGTCTCTACCATGAACCAAGTGCCACAAATATATGTACAACATGATCATCTCATCAATCTTACCAACCACATGTCCCAATGCGTAGCCCATCCATATGCCAAATGCATGCATCAATTTTTCCAACAAGTAAGCTTCCAATACATCATCAAGATATATCACATAACCAAGGTGCCATAACTTCATTGTTATAACCAACATGGTTCTTTCAATAGAAAATGCATCATTCCATACTCATGGGTTAGTGCCATGCACCCAGTATTTTATTTTACATCTTCACCTTACATGATCCAATATAGACTCATGAAAACCTACAACAAACAGTGTCAAACCTACAACAAACAATGTCAGACCCTGCATCACAGAGTTATACCATCACATCAAGCTACAATCCTTGTGCATAGCCCTTTTCCTTAGGCTTCATCACATATATGCGGCCTGTTGCACAACAGCTCGTGTATGTAAGTGACCTATACAAGGTTAGCCTGTGTATGTACGTGACTGATACCATTGTCACCCGCGTATGCTTCAGTAGATGACACACTTGAGCCTCCTTTAAGGATTTCATTCTCCTCTGGCTGCTCAGTCTTCTTCACCCACTTCTGAAGGTGTCCCTTCTTCTCAGAACTTGAGCTATGAGCTTCCATCTTTTCAAAGATGTCTCCCTTTCTTACTTCATTCCTTCTTCTAGCCATGCTATGTGAAGTCCTCATCATGTAATTTCTTCTTGTGTTCCAGCACTCCTGGGATTTGTGGCCAAATCCACTACAGTTGTAGCATCTAATGGTGTTATAGTGAACAACAATGTGTCCTACTTGATCACATCTCCAACACCTTATGGTGTTATAGAATCTTCCATTATATATCATTTCATAAGATCTACATTCAAAATCTTTGTGACCATATTCATTACATGAATAAAAATGCTCATGAAAAATACTTTCATACCTTTGCTTTGGTGTCCCAAAGATAGCTTCTTGATGTCTTCCTTACTTTGTTCTTTTGAAATTTTCTTTGCCTTGTGTAGATGGTTGTTTTGCAACATTGTCTTCCTTCTTTGATGGACTTACCTCATGCTTCTTTGAGGTGCTTGCTTCAGCATGTGTAGCTTCCTTTTTGTATCCAAGACCTGATTTATCATATGGTGATCTTTGACTTTCCAAGATCTCATCCAATATTAGTGAGCTATTCAAGAATTTATTTGACTTCTCCACTTTCTTTCTAAGATCAACAATTTCAGCTTCTAACTTACAACATGACTCTTCCTTTTCATTTATTTGATTCTTCAATAGTTCCTCTATCCTTTTGGCTTCTTCAATTTGGCTTTTGAGATGGAAAATAGTTTCAAAATTTTTTATAATCTCATCATCTACCTTCATATTTTATTTTTAATTCTTTAGTCTTGCGATCTCTTCTTCCTTTTCTACTAGTTGAGTCTAATTGCATTATTTGAGAATTTCCTTTAACTTCAATATGTACCTTTGACTCCTCCTAAGAAACTTTTTAGTGTTATCCGAAAGATAGTTATAGTGTGTATAATAATGATCACTCCTATACCTATATAAACCTTCTTCAATTTCCTTTTGAAGTTCTAATAGATTTTCTTCTATTCTTTCCATGGGATAACTACTATCAAACTTTAAACAAATGGTTTCTAGATCATCTTCTTCACTTGAGAAAAATTCATCATCATCACATTTTGAATCATTGCAATCAAGAGTCTTTGGAGTTTCTTTACCTTTATTTGAAGTATCTTCAAGATCTTCCTTTTTGCCAACATTATCACATGAATCTTTGCCCCTTTTTGAGGTGTATTCAAGATCTTCATTTGTGCTAACATCATCACTTGATTCTTTGTCTTCACTTGAAATGTTTTCAAGATCACATTTAGAAATAATGCATTCAAGGAATTTTGGAGATTCTTTACCTTTCATAATCTTGATGGATTGGTCTTCAACATCTTATTTCTCCTTCTTGCTTTGATATCTCTCATCTAGCTTTAGCCATAGATCCTTGGCGGAAGTGCATTGTCCCATGCTCTCTTTGATAGGGCTTGAGAGTCCGCTAAGAATGGTCTTGAGAGCCAATGCATCCTTCTTCTTTCCTTCCCTTTGAGTTGCAAACTTTGATTTGTTCTTCAAAAGAACTAAGCCACCAATGGATACCTTCCAAATAGTTGCTCCCATTGTCTTCAAATACACTCTCATTTCTATTCTCCAAGTAGAATAGTTTTCCTCATCAAGGATTGGCATTTCATCATCCATTCATGTGTCTATGGATCTCCTTCAAGCTTGTTAAAGATTGTAGTGAAGTCCTACTCTGATACCAATTATTAGACACACTTACCACACTTAGAGTGGGGGTGAATGAGTGTGGGGATCTTTTTCCCAAAACTTCCCTCTTACAGAAAACTCATTAGTTATTATTCAACATTTACTCATTACTCATTGTTGTCATTTATAACCAATTAGATGCGAACATATATTAGCAGCATATATGAGCAATATATCATCAATAAGTCATCATCATAAGGAACACAAAGAACACAAGATGTATGTACCATTTTTCTTTTTATTACGGACTACAATCCTTGGGGTTTTTCAGCAACAACTAAATAGAGTACAACTCTACAAGAGCACCAACTCTATAATGCAAGACTCAGCTTACACCCTCAGCAACAACTGAGATGAGGCAACAATCCTCAATAGATATCAATATGCAACAAGTACGTGACCTGTCAGTAGTGCAACCCACGTGTGTACACGCCCTGGCTCACTACAGCCCGCGTATATACATGGCCAGAGTATACAACAGCCTGCGTATACCTTCTGAGCTATTAGGGTTTATCCTTCAAGATCAACTCAAATCCTTTGCAACCAATTTATGATTCTCTTCTGTCTTTCACTGTCCAAACTGATCACCAGCCAGTCACAACACATCCAAGATATCCAATATATTACTCATGCTCCACAACCAACCAATATGAATGCTAACTCAATCATGCATAAGGAACTAGGATACCATAGAAATCATAGCACTATTGAATCACATGAATACTGCTCACTCCATCAACCAAACAAGACCACATCACAACAACCATACCAAGAATTCCCTAAGCATTCGCAACACAACAAGCTATACTATCCATCAAGACAATAATGTAATCATACCAGTGTCTCAGTGATAGATCTGAGCCCATAGAATGCAGATCTGTAACCTGCTTCAGTCTTCAACAGCTTGTCATCAGCTCAACCACAAATCTCCATGATTTTATCCATTGTACGCTCCTTGTACACATACATCCCACATACTGTATGCTCCCTATACACAGACATCTTGTGTATATGCGCCCTATACACAGACAACCCACATATGCACCAAAAAATAGGGTTTATGAAGCTTCGAGAATTTTTCCGTCAAGATCTTCGATATTGCTAAAACTTTGATGCATCCATGAGATCCTCCTCACGCTCTCTTTCTCAAAATAGATCATCAATCATGCTCAATATATCCACACCAAAGATGCTCTCACAAGAATCTCTCACAAGAAGCTCTCCATCGATACTCCAAAAGATATTCTCTCAAGAAGCTCTCCATTGATCCACAAAAAGGATATCTAGCAAGAGACCATTGCTATATTATTTATACTTTCAACCTCTAGGTCACTTAACCCATTTTTAGGTCACTTAACCCATTTCTAGGTTACTTAACCTCTTTTCCTTATTTTAGGGTTAACCACTTTCCATAAATAGAAAGTTCTCCAATACTTTATCATTTAAATATTTCATATTGATCTTGTCACTTCTCTTTATTATTTAAATAATCCACCTTGACTTTGTCAATTTACTTTATCATTTAAATAATGATATCTTCTTTTAAGGAACTTTGACTTCTTTGACCTTTGGGGGCTTGAAGCCTTCATATGGGGGTCCTTCAACTTCGTAGGGCCATAACTCTCAAACCGTGAGGATTTATGTGACGTTCCACATACCACCGGAAATGGCATGAAAAGCACTATCTATCTAGGATAGTTTCACCAACAACTTCATTGATCTTCATCTAATTATTCCATAACCAAACATGGGTTCTCCAACCATTCTTCTAGGATAACTCAATCCGCAAAGCGTCTTCCCGTGAGGGATTTCACCATAAGGGGACAACTTTGGAGTTCATCCATTTTTACACTTTATCAAGCATTATAAGACTATAATGATTCATCTTTGCATCAAACAAACTATGCATCATATATCAAAGAATCCATCTTCATCATGTATCAATGACAACTCATTGATCCGTCTTCATTTATGCATCATATCAATGATCTATCTTCATGTATTGGTTTCCACTTGACATCTATCATTCTCATCAAGGACAATACATCTACATTGTTCATCAATCAATCAATCCATTGACATAAATCAATCACATCAATCAATCAAACCATTGGCATCAATGACAACATGATCCAACAATCCTTCACAACTTTGGAGTGTTGGATGACTCCTGGGCTTATCCTCCTTACAGATCCACTGGATCTAAAGTCCCACGAAACTCCCCTATCCATGATCAACGACCCACGTCACCCCTCCTCCTGAGCTTCATTCCTCCCGACTTGGAATAATTTCTAAGTGCCAAAGGCCTCGACCTTTGATCCTTCTGTGAGTCCTCATGACTTTGGGTCTCGTCTGCATTTTTGTGTCTCTGCATACTCAAGATTTGGCTCGATGTTGTTCTTGCCAATAAACTTGCCATAATTTCTCCTCCTCCTGAGCTTATCTTTCCCGTGTGTTCTTGCCATCAATGACAAGCGCATCATTGATGTTCCTGTAAAACATGCCAACTATCTCCCCCTTTGGAATTGATGGAAACCCTAAAAGGCTGCACAATTCTTCTTAGACCTCGATCTCCAGCCGTAGTATCCAGTCATGCTATTCTTCTGCCCCTTTGACATCAATGTCAAAGAAAACAATGCTCCCCTTGAGCTGTTGCAATAATTTTTCAGAGGTATCAAATATTCAACCAATACATACTCCCCGTGACAGGGTGGACTCTCTTAGGTTGATACTGAGGTCACACCCAACTTCTGGCGTAGATACTCAAATTGAGCTCTTGCAAGCGGTTTAGTGAAGATATCAAAAATCTAATCTTGTGATGGAATATAATGCAAAGAAACAATAGTGTTGGTCACCTGTTCCCTCAAGAAGTGATACTTGATGGGTATATGCTTGGTCTTGGAGTGAAATACATGATTCTTTGACACACTGATTGCGCTAGTATTATCACAATGAATTGGGATCGCTGCAGTATATTTTACCTCCAACTCTACAAGTGTCTGAATCATCCATAATACTTGGGTACAACAAGTGGCAGCTACAATGTACTCAACTTCTGTAGTCGATAAGGAAATGGAACCTTTCTTCTTGCTCAACCATGATACAAGGGAATCTCCTAAGAATAATGCACCTCCACTCGTGATTTTCCTTTGATCCATGCAATTATCCCAATCAACATCTGAATAGACTGATAGATGAAAATTGTGATTCCTAGGATACCATAGGCCATAGTCCATTGTTCCTTTCAAATATTTGAATATTCTTTTGACATATAACAAATGACTATGTTTAGGTGCAGCCTGATACCTTCCTACCATTCCAACAGCGTGCATTATGTTTGGAAGGGATGTTGTGATGTACAATAGGTTGCTTATCATAGACCTATATGAACTCTAGTCAACATCAGGTGAGTCATCATCCTTGCTTAACTTGCATCCAATGACCATAGGTGTGCTCATAGGTGTGGAATCTTCCATTTGAAACCTTTTCAACATTTCTCTTAGATATTTCTCCTGAGAAATAAATAATCCTTCAGACCTCTGAGTAATTTGCAGAGAAAGAAAAAATGATAGTTCCCCTATCATAGACATTTCAAGTTCAGACTACATGGCAGAAGCAAACCATTGTACCAATGAAGCATTATTGCTTCTGAAGATGATTTCATCTACATAGACCAACACAATGAGAAAATCATCACCCTCTATTTTGATAAATAGATTGTTGTCAATTGTTCCTCTCTTGAACCCTTTGTTTTGAAGATACTTATCCTATCTGTAATACCAGGCATGAGGAGCTTGTTTCAACCCATATAAAGATTTCTTCATCTTGCAAAGAAAGTCAAGGTTATCTAACAATTGGAAACCCTCTGGTTGTTCCATATAGACTTCTTCTTTTAGATATCCATTTAGAAAAGCTGACTTGACATCCATTTGATATAATTTGAATTGTTTATGGCAGGCATAGGCAAGAAACATTCTAATAGCTTGTGATATTGCTACAGGTGCAAATGTTTCATCAAAGTCTAGTCCTTTTATTTGAGCATATCCTTTGCAGACCAATCTAGCCTTATTTCTTACAATATTTCCTTTCTCATTCATCTTATTTTTGTAGACCCATTTGGATCCTATTACATTTTTATTTGTTGGCCTAGGAACGAGTTCCCAAGTGTCATTCCTTTCAATCTGATCAAGTTCCCCATTCATTGATTTTACCCAATTTACGTCTTTATCGACTTCATTGAATTTATTGGGTTCTACCATGGATATCATGGCTATATGTGATTTCTCGGTGTCTTTGATTATCCTTCTCCTGGTTTGTACACCTTTGTCTTTCTCACCAATTATCTGACTTTCAGGATGATTCTTTTGAGTAATTCTAGAGGAAGGATTTGATGTTGATTGTCATCCTGACTCTTCTTGTCTAGGTGTCTCTTCTCCACCTTATTCATCATCTTCTTGTGACTCTGATATTTGATGTTCTTCATCTTCATTATTGTTATCCTCTTCTTCATGTGACTTGGTTTTTATTTTCTGTTGATCTTTTACAGGAGGTTCTTCGTCAATTCGAACATCAATACAGTGTACTAATTTATGCAATCTTTTGTTAAAACATCTCTATCCTTTACTGTTCGTTGGATATCCTAGGAAGACACCTTCATTAGATCTACTATCAAATTTTCCCAGATGATCATCATTATTCTTGATGTAGCATTTACTTCCAAATACTTTGAAATGCTTAATGGATGCAGGTTGACCAAACCACAACTCATGTGGATTTTTATCACTGTTTGGATTTAGATGTGATTTGTTCAGAATATAAACAGTTGTGTGAACAGCCTCTACCCAGAAGGTTTGTGAAATGTCCCTCTCATTCATCATAGCCCTTGTCATCTAATGAACTGATCTATTTTGGCGTTCTACCACTCCATTTTGTTGAGGAGTACCTGGAATAGTATATTCTCTTCTAATTCCATGTCTATCACATAATTCTTTGAAATCTCTTGACAGAAATTCTCCTCCTCTGTCTGAGCGAATTGCCTTTAACTTTCTTCCTCTCTAATTCTCGGTTAATGCCTTAAATGCTTTAAACTTCTCAAACGCATCAGATTTTTCTCTCAGAATGGAAACCCATGTACGTTTGGAGAAGTCATCAATGACCAACATAAAGTGTTCTCCTCCAGTTCCTTCTTTCCGTGATGGTCCACACAAATCTATATGAACAAGTTGAAGCGGTTTCTCTGAATATGTGAAACTCTTCGATATGAATTGAGCAAAAGTCAGCTTCCCCATTTGGCAAAACTCGCATACAGAGTTATTAGGCTTAGATAATTTTGGAAGGTCTTTCACAACACCTTCATTATTCAGTTTGACAATATGATCAAAATTCAAGTGTCCAAGCCTTCTATGACATAACCAACTTTCATCAATTTTGCTTAAATGACACTTCTCCTTATATTCCTTCTGGACATATACATTGTTTTCATTTCTAACCCCTTTTGCAAGAAACTCTCATGTGTTGACTGTCTTTATTTTACAATTCTTGGCAGTGAAAGTGACTTCACATCCTCTATCACATATCTAACTGACACTAAGAATATTATGCTCTAAACCATCAACAAATAATACATCTTGAGCTTTGCTTCTTCCATTACTTAAGCTTACTAGACCTTTACCTCTAATCTTTCCTGGAGCATCATTTCCAAAGGTCACACTTCCTGATTTATTTTCCTTGAGTGATAGGAACTTACTTTTGTCACCCGTCATATGACTGGAGCATCCGTTGTCTATATACCATGAGTATTTTTGTCTTTGAGATGACAACACTAATCCACACTTTTTATCTTCATTCTTCTTCCAAACCTTGAATTTTTCATCTCTGTGATTTGCCTCTAGCTTATAGTTATTTAAGCGATAGTATGCAACTTTATGTCCATAATTATGGTAGATGTAACATTCTAGTTCATTGAACAAAGGATCATAACGATTGTTATGCTTAGTCTGCATATTTTTCCCATCCATCACACGATTTGAAGTCTGTGGTTGTTTGTAACTTGGTTGTCTCATTCTTTGTTGTGGCAGGTATTTATTCCTTGTCTATCTTGATTGCTCATGTCTAAATCTTAAAGAACAATTTACAGCTTTGTGGCCAAAGTTAGAGAAATAAAAATAATATCCATAGAAAGAATCTTTGTACCTGGACAATGGCTGTCTTATTTGAGAAGGTCGATTTCTTCCATGTTGATGATGTTCTTGAGCAGAGAGTGTATTATTTCTTTTTTCTTCAGATTACGTTCTGGTACCTTTTCCTTCACTCCTCCTTGGCAGTTGATTCCCTTCCTTGGTTTCTGCAGGTTTGTTGTTGTAAGTAGTTGTAGATTTGATAAACTTGATGGATTCTTTGTTGCTTGGTTGACCACTACTTGATCCCTCTTCATAGCCCAAACCATTTTTCAACTTTGAATTACTTTGTTGATTCAGAATGGAGGCTAATCCTTCTGAGGCTTTAATACTTGTCAAATTCTGATGATATAAAGCCTGAAATTTCTCTAGATCTTTTCTGACAGTCACCACTTCACCTTCCAATTTTTCACCTTTCATTTTGGATTCCTTCAATTGTTTTTTTAGGATGTCTTCAATCTTCTTGGCTTCTTATAACTTAACCTTCAACATATTAATTTCTTCAGATGGCTCCTTGCATGTTTTCTCATACCTGAGCAGTAACGATTTTTCTTTTCTTTTCTTTTCTTTGAGTCTATCAATCTCTTCCATGGTGCTGACAAGTTCTCCTTCAAGATATACTTATGCTTTGCAGTCAACAAACTCACTTCCTATATCTTCAGTGTTTAGAAATTCTAAAGCTCTTAGCATGATATTATGTAGTTTATCTTCAATAGAAGAGTCAATGTCTTCATCATCTGAAGGATCATCATCATTGTTTACACAAAGACTTTTCTTCTTAAAATTATTCTCTTTATAGACATTTTTGTGTTTGTGCTTCTTCTCATCATCATATTTCTGATCCTTTCTTTTGTGAGGACACTTATTTTCAAAATTACCTATCTTACCACATTTGAAACATTTGAAAGGTAGTTTACCTTTGTATTTTCCTGATCCTTTCTTCAGTTTTCTCACAAATTTTGCTTCAATCTCATCTATATTGGAGTCTATTTTTCTCTACTTTAAAATATTCCTCTCTTGTAGTGGGTTTACCTTTGGTGATTCTCATTTCATAACTAGTTAGGGTTCCAAGAAGTTGATCTAGAGTCATTATTTTGAGATCAGTTATTTCCTCTATAGCAGAGACCTTCAAATTAAATCTATCAGGAAGAGATCTTAATATTTTCTGGATTAGAAAAGAATCAGCTATCATTTCACCTAGCCCTTTCATAGTGTTGACAAGTCCTTCTATATGTAAGAAGTACTTACTGATAGTTTCATCTTCATCCATCTTTAACTGCTCAAACTTCAGTCTGTGAGTCTAAATTTTTTCATCTTGAACATTTTCATCACCTTCATAACTACTTATCAGCTTGTCCCACATAACTTTTGTTGAATCATAGTGCATGACTTTGACAAACTCGGATTCATCAAATCCACTGAGGATGGAATTCATTTATTTCGCATTAAAGATAAACTCCATCTTATCATCTTTTGAGGCCAAGACTACAGGCTTCACATATCCCGTTTCAACGACATCCCAAACATCAACACCCAAGGACATTAAATGTGTTCTCATCCTTATTTTCCAGAAGGCAAAGTTTGTTCCATTAAATAGAGGGGGTTTATTAGTTGAACCTCCATCATGGCATGTCGTTCAAGCTTATGGATCTACCTTTGATCAAAGGCACCAACTCTGATACCAATTGTTGAAAATATAACTGAGAGGGGGGGTGAATCAGTTATATATATAAGCTTGAAACTTTTCCTATGATTTTTTATTCTTTCTAGATTATTATTTTTAATGTGTTGTTGATAACTTAACATGCATTGATCTACAATGATCAATCACACAAAATACACAGAGACACTGATTTTCCTGAGGAAGCCCATAAAGGGTAAAAACCTCTTCTTCTTAGGATGTCAATCAAGCTCCAACTTTCATGTACATTGCAACTTTGAGCTCTGACTCAAATATGAGGCTACAACCTCTGATAGCAAGCTACAACTTGTAGAGAGAACCAAATCTCAGATTTCTCTAGCACCAAACAGATGGAATCACTGAATCCCAGGTTTCTCTAGCACCCACTAGACGTAAGTACCAACTCCTAGGTTTCTCTAGCACCCACTAGACGGAAGCACCAACTCCCAGAATATCTTCTAGCACCAACTAGAATTTAGAGGACTGTAATAATCCCTAGCACCACCCTACCACCCTGATTGAATCTTGCAAAAATTTACTTACTTTCTTTGTCTCTGATATGGTCTATTACAGCTCCATATCTCCTCTGCCTTCTTCAGCTTCTCTGCTCTCTTTTTCTTATGCACTGTTCTGCTTCTATGCCCTACTCTGCTTCCCTTTGCACTCAACAACAATATGTTCAGCTTCTCTTTTGCATTTTATATTCTGTGTTGCATCTACATTCTCTTCACGACGCCTCTGATCTCCACTCTCGGTACCACTCTGTGCCACCTACCACCCACATGCATCACCCCCAAAAACATCACTTTTCTTCTTTGTTCTTCATTTCTCTCACACATCGGGTCCTCTACCCGATCATCATATGAAATCTTTGTTTTACCTGGTGGTTTGTCTAGATCTGTTCATCATCAGTGGCCATTATCCAAGGATTGCTTGGCTTCTCTCGCAGTTACAATCTTCGACACTTTTCCATTTGTCAGTCGTCTCTATGATGAGTCTTCATTCCACTAGCAATTACCTCGAGAATCTTCAGCTCCTCTGGTGATAATCCCAAAGCTTCTTCGAATTCTCTGGCAGAAACAATTAGTGGTTTCTGGTAGTTACCCATAGAACCTCTGTGCACTCATGTCTTTGGCGCCTTTTCCCTTTCTGAGAAATCTACAAAGTCGGCGCTAGATTTTCTGGCTAAGCCCCTTTCTTTCACATGACCATCGGTGATGACCATATGCCTAACCACCATTCATTTCTCGATTTCACATTTCGGGATATCCAGCTGGGAGTTGCCTCGATCTTCCCAACTCACGAAACTCTGAAATGGAGCCTAGAGTTGTTAGCTCCTTCCCCAATCTTCTGCTGATGTGCTCACTAATCAAACGAGTGCTTCGCGATCTCGACGATCTCCGATGTGGAGCCTAGCGACATACTAGCTCCTCCCTTAATCCTTCGACGATGTGACCTCTAGCTATGACCAGGGGTCAAGAAAAAAGGTGCTTCACAATTTCATGTATCGTGATTTCCTGATGTGAGTTGCCTTGAGACTCCCAACTCATGAAACTCCAAAATACTCCAAATTGACGGCCCACGATCCTCGGTGATTTAACGGTCCAGATCTCTTCTTCGAAAACTAGGACTTCATTCTTAGTCATGCTAGATCAACGGTCCACGCTCTTCCTTTGATCGACGATTGTGATCAAATCGCGATTTCGCATTTTGCGACTTCGCGTATCGTCTCCCTAGACAATCAACAATCCATATCTCTCCTCGATGAGACGACTCAGATCATGTCGAGATTTCGCGTTGCATGACTTTGGAGGTTATAGAACCTCCTTCCTTTGACCCTTCAGTTAGCAAAATGCTAATTTCTCACCACGTGCCCTTCTTGGATCAACGATCCAGATTTATCCTTGATCTGAAAGCTTAGATCATTTCGCGATTTTGCATTTTGCAAGTTGGAAGGTTTAGAGAACCTCCTTCCTTTGACATTCCAGTTAGAGAAATTCAGATCTCTCTCCATGTGTCCTCCGGATCCAATGATCCATGACTATCCTCGATGGACGACCATGAATGCTTCACAATTTTGGAGTGTTGGATGACTCGTGGGCTTATCCTCCTTGAAGCTCCACTGGATCTAATGGCCCATGACGCTCCTTGATCCATGATTGACAGCCCACGTCGCTCCTTCTCCTGATCTTCATTCCTCCCGACTTGGAAGAATCTCTAAGTTCCAAAGGCCTCAGCCTTTGATCGTTTTGCGATTCCTCATGACTTTGGGTCTCGTCTGCATTTTCTTTCTACTATTCTTTCCAGTAAACCTGTTGTTAAATTATGAGCTTGATTTCTTATGCAGATTAATTCTTTTATTTTCTTCAATACTTTGATTCCAGCTTAATAAACTTCAACAATTCCAAATCATAATCGAATAGCAATAACTATGTATATAAGTAAACATGCACATCAACGACACATATACCTTGGGGAAACCTTGTATAGGGAGAAAAACCCCAGCAAACAATATTCCTTTATTGCATTAATAATGTAAGGTCTCTTACAAATATCCACCATGAATTTTCTGCTCTCAAAGAGCTTGCCAAGATGACTCTGACCTGACAAAGAATTAAAATACCTTGTTGAAATACACCTCTGATATGCTTCCTCTTTATCACTGATGTGCTCCTCTATTACTTCACCTTCAACCTACATATGAAAACTGTGTTTCAAAACTGTGTTGTAAAACTATGTTGAAGAGAGGATTCGACCTCTTCTTATATAGGCTGAAGAGGGGTAGAGGAGAGGCTTGAAATAGTAACCTGAATGTATGCTTTAGTCATAACTCGGTTTCATACTTTAGTTCAAACTTAGAACTAGACTTGAGATTGGTTACAAATCAGCATTACACTTTAGTTCAAACTTAGAACTAAACTTGAGATTGGTTACAACTCAGCATTACACTTTAGTTCGAACTTAGAACTAGACTTGAGAATAACATGATTT
>SNQJ01S0068915.1:27081-56235 GCA_010110895.2 Picea sitchensis
AAGACTCTAGTTACAACTCTTGACAAGGCAATTCGAAATTCTCTTCATAGTGGATAATGTTTACACGTGCCAACACACTAGATCAATACAATTACATTATTTGCAATATTATGAATATCGTTTGTTTCTAGCTCATAGGAATTTTATATTCAATCTAAATTTTGCTAGATGCCTTGACTTTTTCTCATGGCTTACAAGGTTTGACTAGGCTCACATAGGTTGTATGTTCCCCCTAACTTTTGCACTAGTCTTTCTATGCTCACAGAGGTTGTATGTTCCCCCTGACTTTTGCACTAGACTTTCTATGCTCACAGAGGTTGTACATCCACCCTGACTTTTGCATTAGACTCACATAGCATCTCGTTTGTCCTAACTTTTGGTTTGACTCGCAGAGGTTGTACGTTCCCCCTAGATTTTGTCAATACCTCACAAGACTGGTTGATTCTCCAAATCTCCATGAATAGCCTCAAGGTGGCCCATATGGCCTCTCATTGGAGAATGACTGTCGATGCTGCCAAATTTAACACATACTTTGTCACTCCTCCTCCTGAGCTTATCTTTCCTGTGTGTTCTTTCCATCAATGACAAGCGTATTATTGTTGTTCCTGTAAAACATGCCAAAGACAAACCTCACGAGTTCCCAACAGAACTGACCACTGAAATCATCCAGGATGGACAAAGAGAATACAAAAAGAGTCTGGCCTTCTCCTCGTCCACTAAGGTCTCCTATAGGAATAAAATATCTGGCTTAGAAACACTCAAAATTCTTCGAAGTGAAGGCAATTTTGGGGAGCCTCCAACCCCTCTGATATTTAGGGACATGAGGATCATGATTTATCCCTCACAAGGGCTTTCATGCCTCTAAGCACCCCTAAATCATGAGTGGAATCCACAAGTTGTTCAACATCAGTAGCCTGACCAGATTTCTTACGCACACTACAGGTCTTTATGGGGGGGAGTTCCAACCCCAGGCTCCTAGACCAGGCCAAGGATTTCCCTTTAAGGTCTCCCTTACCACTAGAGGAGCAATCCGATAAACTAGAGGGTAAAGACTGATGAATATCATGTCCCCAATAAATAGGAATCGGGATAGTGCCTTCCAAGTTTCCAAGAGTCGATAACGAATCATCAAGAACCACGTCCTGACTTGGAATAAAATCTGAAGAAGGGCATTGCACAAAAGAACTATCCAAGCCTACCAAAGATGGAGAAGCTTCAGGTCTAGAGAAAGCAGAATCAGGAGCTAGTGAAACCAGTGAGTCACTTACTAGCTCGGTGGAAGAGTCCCTTAAGGTCACAGGCTCCAAGGTAGAACTTGATAGGTTCTCATTAACACCAATCGCCAAGACTGACTTCTCCAAAAATTTGCGCTCCCAGGTAGATAATTTATTGAACAAATTTGGACAATAAAATCTTAGCTTGCCTATCAGTGTTCCCAAGTCATCGCCTGATGGAACAACTTCACTCCCTGAAGTGAAACCTACCTGAGATTCAGGTTCCTCTTCACTCATATAAGCATCCAAGGTAGGGTTTTCCTGAAAGTCCTCAACATCACCTTCAGAGTCTCCGATGGAGCAGTCTCTTTTAAGATGACCACTACAGCGACAGAGAGAGCACTGAAATAGAATTCCTTGATAGTCCAGGCACTGGATCATGACCTGACTGCGCCATTCCACTTCCAGAGAATCCATAAGGCCAGATGTAACATCTATCTCCACTAAGACTCTTGTCATTCATTTATCTGAAGACTTTAACCCAACATCATCCACTTTCAGAAAGCATACTAGGATGTTGCCAATCGCAGTTAATGTTGTTATGTTCCACAAGTTCAGAGGGAGGCCTTGGAGAAGAAACCAGACATGTCAATGACTAAAACATTATGTATCCGAGTCAAATCTCGTCCTCCATATTTTCAACATTAAGCTTCCCCCTTCATAATCCCAGAAACTCTTTAGAATAATCTCAACATCTTCAGGAGATTTAAACACTAGGCCAAACCACCCATAGGTGAGTGTAAGATACTTAGGAACATAGCCACAAAGCTAAGACCAGTGGCATCTCATCCACTCCTAGAAAGGAGTAGCACATATATCCCTGTAAGCTCTTGTACGTTGGACGACTTCAGTTATAAATGAAATCAAGCATTTTTTGCATTTCGTAGACTCAACAAGACTTCATGCCATGCACCATATAGTATTCAATCCTGTATTTATAGAATCATTGAAGCACTTCAATAATGGAAGCAAATGACTTAATCACAACAATTGAAATATGAGGAAATCTAGGTGCGAGAACTAATTCACTTGCATGTACAATGAGATAGCATGATACATTTATTTTATAATAATCATAACATATTAAAGTTGACGAAGAATAAAACCATAAAACATCAAGGCACAACAACATTTATATCAATGAAGGTAACTGAAATGAAATACAAATAGGTATTTTAAATTTAGTGTGGCATTATTCAATAAGTTAGTTCTATTTAGAGTCTGCGCATTATTTGTAATTCATTATGCATGGCTAATTAGTACTTCACACTACCATTTTCCATATGTCTAACAAATGAATTTCTATCCTTTTAGTATCTTATAAAAGTATCTTCTAAGGTTATTTAGATGATATAATGTTAGGGATTTTAATTTAATTTGTTGGTGAAAAAGTAGTGAGAATAATCTAAGACATGGTGATTGATTTTTGGTGGACCCGTGTGATTATTTATGTGGTACTTCAAAAGGGAATCCAATCCCAGGAGGGACAAGGGGATATCTTAAGGAATTTAATTAAATATACTTTAGATATGTTTGCAGAGAGAATAATGTATTATTAATGAGTCTACCAAGGTTGCATGCTCATTGTGAGGAAGGTTACCCTCCTTCCTCATACTTTATGGTCCCTCCTTTATCATAATTTGTGTTGTTTATTACTAGTGTGCATGATGTAGTCCTTTCTCGAATGTTGTTCCAGGTGAACCTTTCAAAATTTGACACCATTGTTGCAATGAGAAAAGCCTTAGGTGAGATAATATTGAAGGTCAACCACTCTTGTGTTCTTGGCAACACAAGAGAAGTTTGCAAGAAAAACCAATTTTTGTGAGTTGCATGTTATGGGAGGAACAAGCCAGAAGCGATAGTGTTTTCTATGAATGATTGGTTGCACTTTAAATGTTTCCTTTTCACAAAAGAATATGTTGAGATATATATGTGACCTGTAAGAGCGCATTCAACAATTTTGTTCAAAACCCTTGTGATATGAAAAAAGAAGTCCGATATTAGAGATAATCCCATGTTAGTAATACAATCGAGATATACTCAATCCTCATGCAAAGAAATGGCTCTAGAGATAATCTCGGGTCTTAAGGCTCTTCAAGTGAAACATATTCAATGATGAATATCAAATTATTTTCACTATTATTTAATTCACTTGAGAATTTGTTTCCTATTGGCATGTAAATAAATTTAACAAGGTTTCCTAAAGAGATAATGATTATTGTTTATTGTAAGGTTTATGATTTGGAAAAACGCTTCATAAAAATGAATTCTAGTTGCAAGAGTTGAATCTAATCATAAATTAATTGCAAAGCTTAAAGCTGAAGTATAATTACATGTTTAGTACTCAGTCACATTCACCCCTAGCTTATCTTGGGAAGTCCATACCCACATAGGGAGGTATTTGTAATTAAAATGTATAAATTTTCTTTTAGGAAGCAAGTTGTGTGGATGGAGAAACATACTTCCCATTCTAAGTCTTTTCTTTTGTAATTAAAATTTATAAATTTGATTTTAGGAGGCAAGTTATGTGGATGGAGAAACCTCTTGTCCATTGTGAGTCTTTTCTTTCTTAATGAAATCTAATTATACTACAACATTGATTGAATTCCATCTCCCAAAATCAATCAAGGACAATATGTAAGTTATGCTTGATGAATATCCTAATTCTTGAATTCAATCATGCAAATTTTCAAAGTTTTAACAAATAGTGATACTTTGTGGAAACCATCATATCAATCTATCCTTTAAGAAAGGTCACAGAGCCAACAATGTCTATGCACATAAGAATAGGCATAATTAAGGAGAAAAAAAATTTCTTGTCATTATGTCCAACATTTTGCACAAATGTGGTATTTGAAGAATTCAAATACTGCCATTATTAATCAAGGGTGGGTACAAGCTAACGATGGTATCTCATGACACATTACTGGCAATGAAAACATGGAAAAACAACAGTCTTTTAACTTGGAGGGATGATTCAAGGCACTTTCACAATGAATTTGAATATGGTGTAAAAAGATGAAATGTAGGAAAGTAAATTAGCTTTAAGAATATATCATTTTTATTTATAGAAATCATGTACGATGATGTGCAATTTGATTTTTCCTAACAATGGTATGTTATTTTTTATGCAAAGTTTTTCATGATGGGAAATTTGAGTTGCATTGTTAGTAGTTATTTTATCGACAAAATGCACTCCACATAGCTCATCATGGAATTCTTTCAAAATATCATAGACTTCATCTTCTCGCACACATTATTGTATAATCAAATATGGTCCAGTGTGGAAGAGGTCACCTTCAATCCAAGAATATGTGGAACTTAGTCTAACAATTCTTTTCTTCCCCTTTGGTGATATTTGATGCAGTAACTTTTGTGTAACCAAATAGTTGGAAATATCTAACAACCAAGGTGTATTATTGGATATTGAAATAAATATTCATCAGGAAAACTATCTTCTACAGGACTAACTTCACCTTTATTAGTAAGTCTAGAAAGAAAATAGTCAACTAGATTTTCTTTCTCAAATTTATCTTAGATGGCGATGTTAAATTCCTATAGAAAAAAAATACATCTAGTTATTCTACCATTCATAATATATTTTTTCATAACGTATCATATAGCAGAATGATTATTATGAATAGAATCTTCATATCTAGTAATGTAATGTCTAAATTTATTTATAGCACGCACAACTGCAATAAGAATTTTTTCAGTTACAATATAATTCAATTCAACGGGAGTTAAGTTCTTGCTAATAAATAAATGGAATAGGGTTTGTGATCTTCATTTTGTCCCAAAACTTCTCCAATGGATGTATATGAAGCATTAGTTGATATATGAAAGGGATGGGATCATTTTGGTCCTCGTAAGACTGGTGCTACATAAATTTTGCGTTTAAGAGATTCAAAATAATTATGGAATTGATTAGTACAGAAAAAATCGTCTTTTGTAAGCAATTTAAACAAAGGTCATGCTATTTTTGTAAAATTTTCAATGAAACGACAGTAATAGCCTACATGTCCTAAAAAATATGTACATATTTCTAAGTCTTTCGAATAGGTAGTTTAGAAATAACTTCAATGTTGATTCCTGCACAAGATATAAGATGGCCAAGAACAATATCTTCAGTAAGTAGCATATAAAACTTTTCATTTCTTAATGAAATATTTGTTTCCTGACATCTAATAATTGGGTTGTTATATTATTTGTAGTGAAAGTTGAGGTGGATCAACGTATAGTAGAAGTCGAAGGTCGAGGTGGTTCGACCGGGAAAAGATGAAGTTGAGGTGGATCGACAACAAGTCAAAGGTCAAGGTGAGTCGACCAGGTAAAGTTGAAGTCAAATGTCGAAGTGGTTCGACATGGTAAATACATTGACATGAAGTTGGAGAGGTGAAACCGACAAGAGGTCAACAGGAGGGCATGTGGAAACTAACTAAAGACCAAATCAAGGACGACTAATAGTTGATGGGCAATCCAACTTGGTAGTCGACTATAACAGAATCTCGAGATTCATGAGATTTGTAGTCAATGATTTGCATGGATCTGTAACCATTTTTGGGAACTTTTTATTTAGGGTTTCCCCTGCTGTAAATCCTATAAAGAAGGTGTGTTGTAATATTGTAAAAGATAATATTGAATCTTTATATGATTAATGTATAATCTCCAAGACTCTATAATCGTAGAGGTTGTTGGTCATGTAGATGTAAGACGAAATGGATAAAGGGTTTTTCTTGTGTAAGAAAGAGGGTATGATGTCAATTGTGTATTTGGTGTGGACCAAGATTAGACATGTAATCTTTTATTCCAAATGAATAATACAACAAGACAACAGAATGCTCAAGGAATGAAGGTTTTCCCATTTTGGGTTTCCAGGGTAAAATCTCTGTGTACGGTGTGTTTGCTTTGTCATTTACTTTCTTGATTATATATTTCTTCCTCTCTTCTACTAGGTTTAGCATGGAAGTGTGTCTCATTTCCTAACATGTGGTATCAAAGTTTGGCTTAACAACCTTGGATATGAGCTAAACCCTAGGTTCAGTAAGAGTCATAAGTTAGATATCTTTAAATATCGTGGTAAATAATGGTGAGCAACTTAAAAATAGAGATCAAAAAATTCAATGGCCAAAATTTTGAGCTTTGGAATCTTAAAATTGAAAATCTCCTTGTAGATCGAGAACAATGGACAATAGTCTATCTAGGTACCATGCCAACAAGTATGTCGATAGAAGAATGGGAGAAACTCAAGAGAAGAGAAAGGCGTACGATTCGACTTTTTCTTGCAAATTTGGTACCACTAAATGTCTCAGGTGAAGATTCAACCAAGAAACTGTGGGAAAAGTTGGGAAGTTTGTACTAGTCAAAATCTCTGGTAATTAAGTTGTTTCTCAGAAAGAAACTGTATCTTATGAGGATGAGTGATGGAAGTTCAGTGACTGAGCATTTAAATGCATTTAATACCATTATAAGACAGTTATCTTATGTGGATATTAAAATTACTGAGGATGATAAATGTATTAGCCTATTATGTTCTTTGCCAGACTCCTGGGATAGCTTAGTCATGGCTATAGGGAGTAATACAACCAAATTAGTTCTAGAAGACACGGTTTCATATCTATTGTCATAAGAAATGAGAATAAAGAACATGGAAGGATCGACCAAAGATGATTTAATGGTGAGAGGTCGATCGGTTGACAGAGATAAAGGGAAATTCTCTGGTAGAAATTATAAGTCGAAGGGCAGGTCTAAATCCCCTATTTAGTTGACGAGAAGATGATAGAAATGCAGTAAAGTTGGGCATTAAAAAAAGGACTGCAAGTCAAAGGAAATTAAAGTATGTTTATAGGGTCTGATGAGAAGCAGTTTATTGAGAGAAAGATGACTCCAGATAAGGGAGGTGATGTGTAACTGGAATTGACTAGTACACAGTCATATCAAGATGTTTTGTTGATCGAATCAAGAGAATCCTATCATATGACACCACATAGAGAATGGTTCTGCGAATATGAACAATATGAAGGAGGAGAAGTGTTCTTGGGGGATGACTCGAAAACCAAAATTGTTGGATGAGGAAGAGTTTGACTAATACTGTTGGAGGGGAGGAGTAGAACCCTTCCATGTATGCTACACATTATAGGTTTGGAAAGGAACCTGATATATGTCAGTAAGATGAGTGATTCAAATGCACACACTCTATTTCATAAGGATTCGTGCAATATGGTCATAGGTGTGGTGGTCTTAATGAAAGGAGTTTGGATTGGAACCCTATACAAGTTACTAGGGAGTGTTGACTCGACTGGATGTAGAAAAACTATTGTTCTTGAAGTCGAATCGACTCGACTCGAGATGAGTCGATTCAAACCAACTTGACAAGTCATCATAAAGTGGACCTGACCATGCTATAGCATGAGAGGATGGGACACATTGGAGAAGAAGGAATTCGAGCTATGCATAACAAAGGTAAGGTTGAAGACTTTCCTGAATGTAATTTAGAAGTCGAATTTTGTGAACATTGTATATATGGTAAACAAAGTCGGGTGAGGTTTCCATCTGAAGAGACAAGGGAAAATGGGATTCTAGAGATGGTTCATAGTGATATGTTTGGCCCTATAATCGTTCCTTCACTTGGTGGATCCATGTTTTATGTCTCCTTCATAGATTGTTTTTCTAGGAAGACATGGATATATTTCTTAAGGAAGAAATAAGAGGTTTTTCATAAATTCAAAGAGTTTAAATCTCGTGTAGAAAAATAGACAGATAAGAATATTAAGGTGTTGAGAACTGACAACGGTGGTGAATTCCATGGAAAATACTTTGATCATTTTTGTAAGTAGTGTGGCATAGCACACAAAAATACCACACCATACACCCCACAAAAAAATGGAGTTGTCGAGAGAATGAACTGAACGTTGATGGACAAGGAAAAGATCATGCTCAGTGGTGCTGGGCTCGCACAAGAATTCTGGGTGGAGCCAATCGAAACTACAAAATGTCTATTGAATATGTCTCCTTCATCGGCGCTAGTCGACATGAATCCACATGAGGTATGGTCGGGTAAGAATCCTTTAGTTTCAAATCTCAAAGTATTTGTTTGTGATGCATTTGTGCATGTTCCCAAGAAAAATAGGATCAAGTTGGACAAGAAGGAAGTCAAATGTATTTTTGTTGGATATAAAGAAGGAAAGAAAGGATATGATCTCTTGGATTCTTCATCAAGGAAAAAAATGTACAGTCGATATGTGGTCTTCAGAGAAGTCAGAAGTAAGTATAAGCCTGAGTGAATTGTTCAGGTTGAGAATAATCCTTAGATGGTGTAGTTTAAACCGAGGAATGAATAATATGATTCAGATGAGTCGAATGAATCAAAAGAAGAGGTGTAACAACTGACCCCGATTGTAATGAGGTCAGAAAGAGTAAGAAAACCATTCGAAAGTTATAGTCCACCCAACTTCAATTAGACATTCATGTTAACTGCCATAGATGCTGAGCCCAAGTCGATCAGAGACGAAGTTGACCCAATAGAGGGAAAACTCTAGAAGGATGCCATGGTCAAAGAGATGGAATCCTTGCACAAGAATGAGACATGGTACTTAGTCAAGTTACCTAGTGGAGGAAATCATTTCGGTAGAAAATTGGTATTCAAGAAGAAGATAAATGCAATAGGTCAAGTCGAGAAATTCAAAGCTCGAATGGTAGAAAAAGGATTTTCCCAAGTTGAAGGAGTCGACTTCGGTGATATTTTTTCCCCTATTGCAAAATTAACTTCCATTAGAGTATCAATATCTCTGGCTGCAACATTTGATCTAGAAATTGAATAGATGGATGTGAAGACAGTGTTCATACATGGGGACCTTTAAGAGGAAATCTACATGAAACAACCTGAAGAATTTGTAGTAAAGGGAAAGAAATATTTGGTGTGAAAACTAAAAATATCCCTTTATCCCTTTATAATAATATGGGAATTTCATATATGTAGCTTGTATGTCGATGACATGTTATTGATTGGAAACATCATGTACAGAAGAAAGGAGGTAAAGAAGAAGTTATCTTCCAAGTTCGACATGAAGGATATCAGTGTAGCTAACTTTATTCTGGGAATGGATATTAAGAGAGATTGACTAACTAGATAGCTCTGGTTGAACCAAAAGAAGTATATTGAAACAATTTTTAAATGTTTCAACATGCATGATTGAAAACTAGTGAAGGTGCCAATTCTTGTGGGAGAAAGGATAGCTTCTGAACAATGTCCAAAGACACAGAAATAAGGAGAGGACAGGGCATGTGTTCCATATGCAAGTGTTTTTCGTATTCTAATGTATGTGATGGTATGCACTCGACCAAACATTTCCCATGCAATGGGACTGTTGATAAGATACATGTCGACACCTATGAAGGATCACTTGATATGTATCAAGAGATTATTCAAGTATTTGTGTGGCACAAAAGATTATGCTATATTCTACGAAGGAAAGCCTCGAGGTGACAATGAATTAAATTTACATGGCTTTGTCGACACTGATTGGGCTGGAGATCTAGATCGATGCAGGTGGACCAATGAATATGTCTTCAAGATGTTTGGTGGAGCAATCAGATAGATGAGTAAGAAACAAGAGGTCATAACCCTGTCAACAACAAAATATGAATACATGGCAGCCACTCATGGAATAAAAGAAGAATTATGGATGCAAAGGTTGTGTTCTAGAATTGGGTTTGAGCAGAGAGCTATGAAGATAATTTTTGACAGTGAAAGCACAATATTTCTCGAAAAGATCATGCTTATCATTCTAAGACTAAGAAAATTGATGTATAATACCATTTCATGAGAGACATGGTGGAAAGCAACAAGGTGTTGTTGTAGAAAGTAGACGCGTTGGAAAACATAACAGACTCGTTGACCAAGTATGTGAGTTATTTGAATTTCTCTTAGTGCAGAGAGTTAATGGGAATTTCTTCCCTAGGTGTGTGAACGAAAGGTCATAGGTCTCATGTTTTCAGGAAAGAAGACAAAAGGTGGGAGAATGTGGGGTTGTTATATTTTTTGTAGTGAAATTTGAGGTGGATTGACTAACAGTCGATTTCAAAGGTTGATTTGGTTCACCTAGGTAAAGACAAAATCGAGGTGGATCGAAAGTAAGTCGAATGTCAAGGTGAGTCGACCAGGTAAAGGCGAAGTCAAAGGTCGAAGTATTTCAACATGGTAAATGCATTGACAACAAGTCAAATAGGTCAACCAATAATAGGTCGATAGGCGAGCATGTGGGAAATTACTGAAGAGTGAATGAAGTCCGACTGGTAGTCGATGGGTAATCGGACTTGCTAGTGGACTGTAACAAAATTTTGAGATTTGTAGGATTTGTAGCCAATGATCTGCATGGATTTGTAACCTTTTTTGGTGCCTTTTCTTTAGGTTTTTTCCTATTGTAAATACTATAAATAAGGTGTGTTGTAATGATGTAAAATATAATCATTAATCTTTAGATGATGAATAGCTAATCGCCAAGAGTTTGTAATCGTAGAGGTTTTTGGTCATGTAGATGTAAGATGAATTGGATACAAGTTTTTTCTTGTGTAAGCAAGAGAGCATGATGTCGATTGTGTCTTAGGTGTGTACCAAGGTTAGAAATGTAACCTTTTATTTTGAATGAATAAGACAACAAGAGAGTAGAATGCTCAAGGAATGCTAGTTTTCCCAGTTTGGGTTTCGAGGGTAAAGTCTATGTGTGTTGTGTGTTTTCTTTGCCATTTACTTTCCTGATTATATCTTTATTCCTCTCTTATGTTAGTTTTAGTGTGGAATTGTGTCTCATTTCCTAACACTAACTAAAACATTTTCAATATTATCCATAGATTCTTGAAATGAATTGCCATAAACAGTAAAATCGTTTATATAAATATCAACACAATCATGGATTAAGTTAGAGAAAATACCTAAAACAACTCTTTGGAATTTCGTAGGAGCATTGCATAACCCAAAAGGTAATACCTTGTAAGCATATGTTCCCCATGGGCATCTGAATGTAGTAATATATTGATCTTTATAAGTGATTCATATCTGATTATAACCACTAAATCCATCAAGAAAATAAAAAAAAAATTAATCTGCCAAAGTATCTAAGACTTAATCTATGAATGGAAGAGGGAAGTGATATTTTAAAGTGGTTTTGTTTAATCCACGATAATCAATATAAACACACCACTTACAATTTTTATTTGGAACTATTTCTAAAGGTGAAACCCATTGACTATCTTAAATAGGGTAAAAGAAGTTCACATTTAATAATCTCTACAATTCTTCTTTTACAGCTTCTTTTAAAACATGATTCATACCTCTCTATAGTTATCTAATAGGTCAAGTATTCTCCTGAATGTAAATATGATGTGTACAAATACTTGCATGAATTCCTCACATATCGTTGTAATCCCATGCAAATGCACCAGAATGTTTTTGTAGAAGTTTGATTAATTGATTGTTTTGAGATTCCTCAAGTTTATAAGGATTAATATTTAATGTTTTTCCTTGATTAATCTCAAAAAGTGTACTACAAGATTATGACATTGCATATAAAGAAGACATAAAATCAAATAGTGATGATGAATTATTGATAATGCAATTTTATTTAAAATGTGAATCCAAGATATGATCAAAACACTACCCCCCTAGGATACTGAATGAGATTATGATTGGTAATAAAATTATTAATCAAATCATCTTCAGTGTCCTCTTTGAGAACCATGTAAATTTTAACCTTGTATAATTAATTATTGCCAACAAATTATAAATAAAAATAGAAAAGATGCAATGACACACACATGCACACACATACGCACATTACACGTAGATTTTACCCATGAAGCCTAAAATGGAAAAACCAACACCTTGTTTAGAGACACACCTCTAATTATGTATTCATCATCCTACTTAATTATTTACAACACAATATATATAGGATCCCATGGCATCCAAAACCATAATACATTGAACTGGATTAGTATACAACCTTAATTCCTTAACCGGAATTAGAAAACCATTGTTGAAAACCATGTGCCAAAAAACCACCAAAAATAAACGCAAAAAAAATGCCATTTTTTTTCGGGGCTTCACCCCTGAAACCCAAATAGAGGAGACCCCAACCCCCCTTTCCTCAATACAAATTTATAGTACATGGGACAAATATTGCAAATAATATAACACATACCCAACATTCTACCACTTGTTGTTTTCTTTGCATACAGGGGGTTACTAGATTACATTGTCAACAATCCAGGGAAGAAATGCCCATAGATCCTCTATGCCAAGAGAAATTCTCAGTGCTCACAAATTTTTTTAATGAATATACAACATTCTCCAAAGTTTCCACCTTCATTAGAAACACCTTCTTGTCTTCAACCATGTCTCTCACAAAGTGATACTGAACATCAATATGCTTTGAATTTTAATGATAAGTAGAGTTCTTTGCCAAGAAGATTTCACTGTAACTATCACAATAGATCCTTATATCTTGTTTTACCAACCCAATACTTGAACACAGTCTTTGTAAACATACTTCTTCATTTCATTCATGAGTGGTTTCCATGTATTAATATTCTATAGTTGAGAGTGCCACTAGAACCTGTCTTTTGCTCATCAACCGATTACTTCTCCAAACAGGTTAAAAACATACCCGGTTGTAGATCTTTTGTGATCCATATATCCAGCCTAGTCTGCATCAACAAGCCAATGTATGTTCAATACTCTGTCCAATATTTACATTCCTTGGTAGCACAATCCATAACTAGTAGTGCCACGCAAATACATGAAAACCATATTTACTAATGTCCAATGATCCTTCCCTGGTTTTGACATATACCTGCTCAAAAATCCCACTGCATGTGCAATGTCTGGTATAGTACAAACCATTGCATGCATCAAATTACCAACCACACTAGCATACAGAACACGAGAAATTTCCTCTTCATGTTCCTATGTCTTGGGACACTAATTTATAGACAAATTTACACCTATAGAAATAGGAACCCCGACCGGTTTATATTCCTGCATATTAAACCTTTGCAATATTGTCTTGACATATTCCTTTGATTTAACCAAAGTTTCTTGTTTCGTGATCTCTTTTAATTTCCATTCCCGAAATGAAATTTGCAGCACCAAGATCCTTCATGTCAAATTTAGAGAACAAATGAGTTTTCACATCCTGGATAATCTCCTTGTCATTTTCTATCAACAACACATCATCCACATACAAGAACAAATAAATAACATGACCACTGATTAATTTGAATTACACATATTGATACACTTTGCTCCTTGTGAATCCAAGTCCCACCATATAAGTATCACATTTTTTATACCACATCCTTGGTGATTTATTTAACTCATACAAGATCTTTCTTTCCCTTCACAACGAAGCCTTATGGCTACTTCATGTAGATTTATTATTCTAGATTCCCATGTAGGAATTTTTTCTTCACATCCAATTGTTCTACTTCAAATTCAAACGCAAAAACAATAGATTAAATGAATCTAATAGAAGTAAACTTGGAAACATGAGAAAAAATTTCACCAAAGTCAACTCCCTATGCTTGGGAATAACCTTTTCCTACTAACCAAGATTTGTATTTCTCCACTTTTCCTTCTACATTCAACTTCTTCTTAAAGATCCATTTGTTTCTAATTGGATTTCTTCAAGTTGGAAACTCCACTGGATCACAAGCCTCATTCTTGTCTAAGGTTGTCATTTCTTCAACCATGGCCTTTTCCCATAGTTTTCCATCCTCTAAATCCACTAGCTCCCTAAGAGTTATAGGATCATCTTCAATAATAAACAAAGAAAAATTTCAATGGAAATTAGGTGGAGTATACCTTTTTGGTTTCCTTGTTTCCCGAACCGATCTCCTCAATACTGGAGTATGAGGATCTTCTTCTTCATATTGCTATACTTCTGGAGAGTTTGATTCATTATCATTTAATTGAAACTCTATTTTCTCTGGTTCTTCCTTCCTTGGTAGGACTTCCTATTTGACAACATCTTTGATTTCTCTAAATACCACATCTCATCTATACTACCTTCTTATTTTCTGGGTTTCAAATCTTATAACCTTTCATACCATCTTTATACCCAATAAAGATACACTTTTCATCCTTTTTATCTAGCTTAGTCATGTTTTCCTGGGAGCGTCCTCTTGCAAATAAGGCATATGTGCTCTACCCTTCCATGCTTTTCTATCTCATATCCTCTGACAACAAGGATGATACCACATCATCAAAACTTAAATTAGTTTTATTACGACCTATGGCCACAACCAAACTATCATACGAGTTTGGTAAAGAGAACAATAAACTAATACAGTTATCTTCATCGAAAATCTTAATATCAACATATAATAGATGGCTTACCACTGTATTGAAGGTGTTCATATGCTCTTTCACTGATTCTCTATCTTTCATTATAAGGTTGTATAGCTTCTTCCATAAGAACGATTTGTTTACCAGAGACTTAGATTGATACTAAGTCCCTAACGTATTCCATAAATCCATGGTTGTAGCTTCCTCTAACACATTCAATAATATTGAATTTGAGAGACATAACCAGATTGTGTTCTTTTCCTTTCGATCCAACTTTTCCAAATCTTTTTATGACATTCCTATAGGTACAGTACCTAAATATACAACGATCCACTGATATTTGTCCACCAATATATCTTCCATCTTGATCTTCCAAAACTCAAAAAAATTCCCATTAAATTACTCGATCTCTATTTTTGAACTAATCGCCATTTTGTTTCACCTAAAGAATCAATACCGCAAAGCTCCCACTGTAACAATGTTTATCATAGACCCGAGTAAAACCCCTGACCATAGAGGCATCCCCCTGAAGCCAATAATTTATTTTATACCAAATGTAGATTTTAACCTTGTATAATTAATTAATGCAAACATATTCTTAAAAAAACCAAAAAAAGACACAATGAAAAACAAACACACATTACACAAATATTTTACCCTGGAAACCCAAACCGAGAAAGACAACAACCTCTTTAGAGTTGAACCTTTAATTATTTATTCATCATAATCCTTCATTGTTTACAATATAACATATATAGGATCATGTGACATACAAACCCATAATCCATTGACCTAGATTAGTCGACAACACTAATTCTTTAACTGGAATTAGAAAACCATCGACGAAAACCATGTGCCAAAAAATCACAAAAAACTATCGTTTTTTTTCGTGGGCTCCACCCATGAACCCCCAACAAGGGGGACAGCATCCCACCACCCCTCCCCCCCCCCTCTCCAACCACGCCTTTCTCCCATATCAATGTACAATACATGGGACCAATCTTGCAAATAATATAACACATACCCAACATTCTCCCACTTGTTGTTTTCTTTGCATACAAGGGATTATAGGATTACATAGTAAAAACTATAGGACATAAAAATGCCCATATATCCTCTACACCAAGAGAAATTCTTAGTGCTCACAGATTTTTTTAATGAATCTGCAACATTATCCAAGGTTTCCACCTTCATCATCAACACCTTCTAGTCTTCAACCATGTCTCTCACAAAGTGATACTGAACATTAGTATGCTTTGTCTTTGAATGATAATATGGGTTCTTTGCCAGAAATATTGCACTCAAATCGTCACAATATATCCTGATAGATTGTTGTACCAACCCAATACTTAAACACAATCTTTGTAATCATATTGCTTCCTTGCTTGCATGAGTGGTTTCCATGTATTCAACTTTTGTAGTTGAGAGTGCCACTACAACTTATATTTTTCTCATCCAAAACAATTATCCTCCAAATAGGTTAAAAACATACACACTTGTAAATCTCATGTGATCTAGATATCCATTCCAATCTACATCAACGAACCAATATATGTCCAATCCCGGTCTTCCCTAGTAGCACAATCCTTAACTAGTAGTGCCACACAAATACTTGGAAATTGTCTTTACTGTTGTCCAATGCTCCTTCCCTAGTTTTGACATATACTCGCTCAAAAGTTCCACTAATTCCAGGGACTTAGATTGATACAAAGCCCCTAACATATTCCATAAATCCTTGGTTGTATCTTCCCATGACACATTCAATAATACCAAATCTGAGAGACAACCAAATTGTGTTATTTTCCTTCTGGTCCAACTTTTCCCAGTCTTTTGATGATGTTCCTGTAGGTGGAGCACTTGGATCTACAATGATCCACTGATATTTTTCCACCAATATATCTTCCATCTTGATATTCCATAGCTCAAAACATTTCCCATTAAATTTCTCAATCTTTATTTTCGAACCGCTTGCCATTTCTTTTAACCTGAAGAATCAATACCAAAAAGATCCCACTATAACAAAGTTTATCAAAGAGCCAAGACAACCCCCTGACCACAAAGGCATCCACCTTAAGCCAATAATTGTTCTGATACCAAATGTAGATTTTAACTTTGTAAAATTAATTATTGCAAACATATTTTTAATAAAAATAGAAAAGATACAATGGCACACACACACAAATTACACATATATTTTACCTTAAAACCCAAATTGGGAAAACCAACAACTTGTTTAGAGCCACACCTCTAATTCTTTATTCATCATCCTCCTTCATTGCTTAAAATACAATATATAGTATCCCACAACATCCAAACCCCTAATCCATTTGCCTGGATTACTTAACAACCCTAATTCCTTAATCATAATTAGAAAACCATCGGTCAAAACCATGCATTGAAAAACCACCAAAAAATGGATGCAAAAAAAAGATGTTAATTTTCTTTCTTTTTTTTCAAATTTTTTTTTCGGGGGCTCTGCCCTTGAAACATCCCCTCTGTTACAACATATAAGTGGGTAAGTAAATACAATGTAAGTACTATTTTTTTTTTTTTGAAGAACAATTAGAATGAGTGGTAAGCAACAATGACATACATCAATAATTACACATTCTAATCTCATGATCATTACACAAAAAAAATAAGAATACAACATCACGATTATTTATAGATCAACCATAACATATTAAGATAACAAAACATCTACCCGCCAAACCTACCATGCAAGGTTAGTACCTCCAAGACACATAATCAACGCTCAAGTCTAGGATTCATTTGATTGATTTTGACCATTAAAGGTCTCAGGACTGGCAACTGTTCTAAGGAACATGGAAGTATCTATTCCCATAACATCGCTAGTCTAAAACACAAAACTAAACCATCAACAAAACTCAACCACTATTACATTCATGAGAGGTGAAGTCCATGCAAGATACTTTACACTATGCTTAAGATCTTGAACAATTATATATTTACACAATGATTCCTCAACGATCACAAAATTCATTTCCAATTATCAACAAGAACTTTCATAATAATATGACTAAGGAACCATATAAATAGTTACGATCTAGAACTTCCCTCACTAATATAACATCAAGAATTTATAATTTTAACATCTAAGATGTAAATGAAACCCAATTCTTAGGTAATGATCTCATCTTAGATAAATCGAAGCTTACCATTAAGGATGAAAAAATTCAACCACTAGATTATCATAATTGCAATCCTATACTTCAGTATTAGGAACAAGTTATTTATCTTGAAATAATTTTTAATGATCCATAAGTAATGAAGGTTTTGTAAGTAAAATCCCATGTTATCTTCTAATCAAACAATATATATATTGGGTATAAATCTATTAAGAACCAATTAAATAAGATGGTTCAATTGCATCTTTTAATTCTGTACTAATTTAATGTATAAGAGATGATGATCTCCAATCAAGTAGAAATAATCAATATGGTCATAATGTATCCTTATAATTACTTGTTGAATTACTTTACTTCATCTAACATATAATTTTCTATTGTTACTTCACTCTATTTGATATATAATTTATGCTAAAATATTATGCAATTCTATCTTATACTAACAATTGTAATTTCATGTATTACATAATCTAACCTTTAAAAGATAAGATTGAATCAATAAATCCACATAATTCTCACTCAAATAATTAGCTCTCTTAACCAACGAATTTCTAAGAGTATGAGCTGCAATAACTACCATAATTTATTTCTACATTCCATTATGTGTTCGTCCATGTATAAAGATACAATACATGTTTAAATACCACCAAAGGCGGATTTTCGTTGAGGAGAAAGTCTGCCTCATCCATGAATTCGTTTGATTTAAGGAGGAGATTCATTAACTAACTAAGAGTAAGATATAGTGGCAGTCCTTACTACGACCTCGATATCAATGGTTGTTACTTTTTCTCGTAAAACTAAGGCGACGTCAAGGTTGAGATATCAGAATCATAAGAATCTGATACAATCAGTCATTGGTCAAGGATTGGCGAGAAGACCAATCATTATAGAATTGAAATAAGAACGACGTTGAAATATATTGAACCCAATTTATCCATTCGTTGAAAGAAGGAGGAGTTAACTTACCCCACGGTCGAACTCCAGATTAAATTGTTTACCCCATGCTCAACCAATCCAATTAGTGCACCACAAAGTGAAACCAGGCGTTATCTTAACTGAAGATAGTAATACGCGCAAGGTACTAATTTTCTATTCAATGTGTACTACTATTCTCTCATGTTATTATTTCTTCTATTTTTGAAAATCTATTTTATTAATTTCATGCACACATGTGCATTTTTTCAACTTTTAAATTGTATACCCCTTTTTCCTAGAGTTGATTATATTCTCAAATATTTTAACTTATGTCATAATTCATTTATTCGTTCATTTAAATTTAAACTTAGAATTAGCCTTATACATAGGCTTAGCATTTTGTTAGGCTTTATAATTAATAATTTATTGTTTATTTAATTATTTTATTATCACAAGGTCTAATCACTTCAATTTTTTCCAAGCCACCTAGATTTATTGACTCAATTTTTTAATTATGTGACGTTCCCTTCAAGACACATCTCTATGCTCCAACGGAGCCACTCGATTTTATGTAGAAATTTCAATACAAATTATGTATTGCCTAGATTTTCTTGATCTAACAATTATATGCCACTGTTAAATACATAATCCTTTCTACTAAAATTCTTGTGAAAATTTAAAACACGATCGCCAATTGCAATATCAAGAAGAAAGATCAATCGCACATAACACAGATTTTATACCGGGAAAGGATAAAGCTAAAAACCCCACTATCATATATTATGTATATCATGGATCATGAAACAATCTCATACAAAACTCTAATCCAAGAGCTCTCAGTACAATACAGTCGTCTCACACTGTCATACAAAAATCAGCAAATACATGTGCCAATTCTCTGCCTCCAAACAGCTTGCCTCCTCTGCGCAATCCCTGCTAATGGAAATCCCTGCAAATGAATTTGAATTCTTCTTACCTAGGGTGCACATTTCTCATGGGAAAATCCACTGTGTGTGTGATTGCATGAGTGCACTTCACTCAAATCACAACTGATAGCCAAACTGTCCCTTTCACCTGTTATCTCAACTAGGTCTCCACTAGATCTTACATGCATGTAGTTAACAATGGTAAATCTTCAGTTGCATGTGAGATCATTGATTGTGAATTAATTAATAATTAATTCAATGAACTCTCACTAGTGTAAGTTCATTTACAACTAGTAAAACTGAGCTTAACTCACTTAACTGAGTTAAACTACTTCACAACTCACATAACTACACTTATAACTCTGTTACAACTTCAAGTCACTTAGTTACAACTAATTTGACTTCCATGTCCCACAAGACAACCTTTGAACTTGAATTTCCTATAGCTAACTCATTTGCCATTTCAGTTAACTATTTTCAAGTAATTATGAGGTAATAGATTAATATTTATTGTCCAATTTATTTAAGGGAAAAATAAATTAGACACACATTTCTTGTTGACTTTTCAACATTTTACTAGTTTTGAAAGTTTGTCTGACCCTTTGGAGTCAACACTCCATTTGGTCGACCTTGTGAGAGACTAAGGGATTCTAAGGAATAAGGACTATGTCTTATTGTGTTCCCTTTAAAATTATTCATGAGCGACTATCTCAGTCCACTCTCACAACATCATGGACCTCTCGAACTAGGTAATAATTAACCTACCATTCAGACCATGGTGGGAGTGCTAGTAGGTTGTGATAGGAATGCTTCCACACATCTCCCTCAATGTCTTGTTTTTATGGATGGACCCTTTACTCCTTATGTGAGTCATATTAGCAAGCATCATCAAGCCTGCATCCACTGACAAAAACAATGTCAATAATCCATATACATAAATCATATTGTAATTAATCATATGTTGCATGTGTGATAAATGAAATACTCAAGCAAATACAATCCACTCCCTGACTCAATCCAGAGGCCAAGGAAGTCCATTGATTCCATCAACATCCATAACCTAACATGTATCCTCCACACTCAAGAAGACTCGTCAATAGCATCTGTCAATACATATACATCAAAATAGTTATAAGTCACAATACATCATCATCATCATATATAACCCATAATTGAAACGAAATCATAATATACCATAAACAGATCATTTGCATGCAAGTTTCCTCAAATAATATGTCAATAAAATTGTGCTTAGTAGAGAAGGATGTTACATACACCCCCTCTTGTTTTAAACTTCATCCCAAAGTTTGTACAATATATATAATGTAAGTAAACAAATGTATCTGACATATATCTACAAATATAATCTATCAAACAAGTATCTAATGTATATAATATATCTACAAATCTAATGTATCTAATATATCTACCCTCGGATCCTATTTATACTAAATATGTCTATCAAAAAAACCATCTAGAGGAATATCCTTCTAGAAGTGGAAGCTTCTATTAGGTCTTCTTACATTTGAATGATTCTTCCTTATTTCTAGGCCTTATTAATATTGACCTTTATTACATTGGAATATATTATTCTACCTACATGAGGGGTTAGGTCCCTAATATGTCATCCCCCTTAAAAACAACCTTGTCATCAAGGCTTGATATGTGGAAATTGTTGCAGAATGGTAGTGGGTTCCCAAGTGGCATCTGTTGTGATTGTATCTTTCCACTAGACTAACACTTCCTTGATGGTTCACTGACGTAGGCGATGCTCACACTTGTCCAAAACTGCTTGTGGTTGTAGCCAAATGGAGCCTTCTTCGTCCAACTCCGAAAGGTTGGTTTGAGCTTGGCACTTAGTTCCAATCACCTTCTTTAAGCAGGAAACATGAAAAACAGGATGTATCTTAGAATGAATAGGCAAAGATAAATGATAGGCCACATGTCCCACACGCTTGAGAATGGTATAAGGACCATAAAATTTGGGCGCCATTTTCTGACAATGGTCATCCTTGAGGGAATTTTTCTTGTAAGGTTGTAGTCGAAGAAACACATGATCCCCTTCTGCAAATTGATGTTCAGAGCGACCTTGATCTGCTTGTTGCTTCATGCGATTTTGGGCCATGACCAAATTCTCTTTGAGGGTACGAAGAATGGCCTCTAGAACTGTAAGTGTTTGGTCAATCACCTGGACCTTCGAGACACCTAGTAAATATGAGCTAACTGAAGGTGGATTTTGTTCATATACCACTTCAAAAGGAGTCATGTGGGTAGTTGTATGGTATGAAATGTTGTACCACCATTTATCTAGTGGTAACCATTGAGCCCACTGATTTTTCTTTTCCAATGTAAAACACCTCAAATATGTTTCCAAAAACCTGTTGACAAATTCAGTTTGACCATTAGTTTGGGGATGATAAGTTTTGCTGAGATGCAATTGGGTGCCTTGTAGCTTGAACAGTTCTTGCCAAAAATTGCTGGTGAAAGTTGGGTCGCGATAAAAAACAATAGAATGTGGCATGCCATGAAGCTTGAAGACCAGATCCATGAAAATTTGAGCCACAATGGATGTTGTAAATGGGTGTTGAAGAGCACATAAATGAGCATACTTGGAAAGGAGATCAACTACCACCATGATGACTGATTTATTCCCCGATTCAGTTAATCCTACAATAAAATCCATAGAGATATCCTGCCAAATAGCAGGTGGAATCAGAATCGGTTGTAGTGTGCTAGGAGATTTGACTATTTCACCCTTGTTGCGTTGACACACATCACATTCAGCCACAAAATTACGAATGTCTTGTTTCATACCTTCCTAGAAAAAAGAACGTTTGACCCTATCATAGGTTTTGGTAAACCCAAAGTGCCCAGTTGTGGGTGTAGCATGAAGCTCAGAAAGTACAGTGGATTTAATTTGGACTATTTACTTAAATATAAACAACCTTTGTATCGAATCTCAACATGGAGCTAAGAGTACCCTAGGGAAACTAGAGAATTGGACTCCAATTGTTGTATCAGATGCAAACTTTTGGGATCGTGTAGCCATTCCTGGCGAACGGCTTGGGGCCAATATGGTACAATGAAGGAGAGAGCAAAAAGGGACCCTTCATCTTCATATTTTCAGGAAAGTGCATCTGCCACCACATTGTCTTTTCCTTTCTTGTAAATGATCTCATAATCATATCCAAAGAGATTAGTCACCCATTTTTGTTTCTTTGGGGAGGAAATGCATTGTTCCATAAAATACTTGAGGCTTTGATGATCTTTCTTAATTTGGAAGCGTTTCCCCAATAGATAAGGGCGCCAAAGATAAATGACATGCAAAATAACCAACATTTACTTTTCATATATTGATTTTCCCAAATTTCGTTCATACAGTTGTTTCCTGGTAAAGGCCATAGGCCGACCCTCTTGCATAAGGACAACGCCAATTCCTTTCCCTGAAGCATCACATTCCAGGACAAAACTCTTTGTGAAATCAGGAAGGGCCAGGACTAGAGTGGTGCACATGGCCATCTTCAAGGTTTGAAAATCCTAAGCAGCTGCTGGAGTCCAAGTGAAATAATTCTTTTTAAGGAGTGCAGTGAGAGGTGCTACAATCTTTCCATAATTCTTAACAAACTTGCGATAATAACCTGTTAAGCCCAGAAATCCATGCAAGATTTTGAGAGTCTTTGGGTGAGGCCAGTCTTGCATAGCTTCAATCTTTTTAGGATCCAGCCTAACATCGTCCTTTCCAACAAGATGACCCAAGTACTCGACTTCTGAGGTGCCAAAAGAACATTTAGATTGTTTTAGAAAAATTTGGTGCTGAGAGAGTAAATGGAGAACTTGATCCACATGAGGAAGATGGTCTGTGCAGGTTTTTCTATAGATGAGGATATCATCAAAGAAAAATAAGACAAAATGACGGAGAAAAGGATGGAAGACATGATTCATGAGGCTTTGGAAAGTGGAGGGAGCATTACACAAGACAAAGGGCATGACCAAACACTCATAGTGGCCCTCAGGATTTCTAAAGGAAGTCTTAGGAATGTTTTCCTCATTCATATGGATCTGGTGGTAGCCAGAATGAAGATCAAGTTTAGTAAAGAACTAGGTGCCACACAATTCATCAAAGAGGTCATCAATGACAGGAATGGGAAATTTGTCTTTAATGGTGAGTTTGTTGAGGGCGTGGAAGTTAGGACACATGCGCTAAGAACCTTCTTTATTCATGACCATGACCACATGAGAAGAGTAGGGGCTTGTACTAGGGTGGATAACACCTACGTTAAGCAGTTCTTGAACTATTTTCTCAATTTCATTTTTTTGGGAAAAGGGGTGATGATAGGGACAGATATTGGGAGGAAGGCTTCCTGGGACAAGGGGAATGAAATGATCATGAACACCATGAGAAGGAGGGAGTCATTGGAGAGTGGAAAAAACCACTTGATGTTTAGAGATGATGGACTGGAGGCCCTGCAACATAGAGGGTGTCTCAGTTGCTTGTATGGCATGGAGTTGGGGAAATAATGCCCGAATGAACTTTTTTGAGCAACTTTTCCATGCGATGGGAACTAATGATCTTAGGGGAACCAACGGCGATGCCTTGGAACTTATATTGTTGGCCCTCCTGGTTGAATTGCATGGTTAATTCCTTGAAATCCATGAGAATGGGACCCAAATTCCTTAGCATCTCTGCACCCAACATAATGTCACAACCTCCCGTATCGATAGCAAACATATGATATTTCAGGTGGTAGTCACCAATTTGGAGACACAAATTTTCACAACACCCTCCACATTTCATGGACCCGCCATTGGAAATCATGATTTGGAAATTATTGACTGAACGGATATAGCAATTAGTTTCTTGGGCAATGCAGCAATGAATAAAATTATGGGTGCTTCCACTATCAACAAGAATGATGACCTTCCTATGCTTGATGTAGCCAATTAGTTTGAGGGTTTGGGGAGCAGAGAATCCAGTGAGAGCATTTAGGGAAATGACTGGTTCTACTTCGGGAGGGTCGGAGGGAGGGATTATGTCAATGGGTTCAGGTGACAAAGACACAAGGGGAGATTCAACATCCTCTTCTGAAACATCCTTCGAGATGGCCATAAATTTTTTTTGTTCCTTACACTTGTGTCCCGGAAAATATTTTTCATCGCAATTATAACAAAGGCCTTTGAGTTGGCATTCATCCATTTCAACCCTGGTCAATTTTTGGATCTTTAGTGGATTAGAAGGAGGAGTGGGATTTACTAGTTTAGTGCGAGGAATAAAGGAGAGTTTCTGGTTTTGAGAAGAGACAAATTGTTGTGCTTCCTTAGCTCTTTTAGTAGACTCCACCCAAATCTTAGGCTGAGCCATGAGGACATGGGAAAAAATCTCATCCTTGAGGCCACTGATAAAACATTCTCAGAAAAAAGCATCAGACATGCCCTCTGTATGAAAAGACAGTCACTCAAAAGAAGCTATAAATTCTTCCACTGTGCTAGATTGTTTCAACTTTTTCAAACGGCCTAAATGGTTGGTGTCAGTGTCAAAGCATTCATAAATATCTGCCACAAAGTGTGTCGAAGCAACATACCCTTGACGGGCAGTTTTTCTCCATTGCCATCATTGCCAACGTTCTTGGTCTAGATGGAGAACACCATACCGGAGTTTGGCCAAGTCATATGTAATGTCGTACAAAGAGAAAAATGTTCCATTTGAGTTACCCAACCAGTGGGATCTAGGCCATCAAATTTGGTCACATCCACACGCGGAAGGCGTAGGTCACACTGAAAGTGATGGGGATGAAAAATATGGGAATGAGAGGAAGTTTCACCTTTGATATACAAAGGTGGGCCAAATAAAGGGGGATATGTAGGGATATGCAGCTTGGTATAGATCATCGAAGTGACACATTCAAGATAGGTAGTAATGTCTTGTTTGAGGTCTTCTTTGAGTTCCTCGATTGAGGCGACGATGGAGGAATGCATGTTTTTATTGATGGTAGAAATATTGGCACTGAGTTGTCTCAATTCTTGTTGGGTCTCTATGAAATTAGATTACAAGGTATTGAAGTGATCTTCCAAGTCTTGGCTACGAGTATGGACCATGATGACGAGGGAACCGAAAAGGGATGGGTGGGGTCAAAAAAATTGCTGAAAAATGATAGGTATGAATGTGATAAAGGCGAAAAGATAAATCCAATGGAATAGGTCTCAAATAATGGTGCAACAAAATACATACTTTTTTTTTTTACACCTGCGGAGTTATACTCTAGTCTGAAGAATACTGCAGTGATGAAATTCCCAAATGCTTAATCAGGAATAAATGTATAGATCTTGTATGTTTTGTTTTTTGTTTCTGTCCCCAAAGGTTAGGTATTCAAGGGTTCTACAGACAAGGGTTTTCCCTATTCTATAGCTCCTTGATATACATGTGGGGTCCAACAATAGTACTCAGCCCAATATCTTAGGTCACCAACTAAGGAGGCTAGACCATGCCCTTAGTCGTACTACCCGACTACCCAAGTACTAGAGAGTATCTTCCCGAGTGGTTTTCTCGGTGGCACTATAGCAGTCAGGCGGCCAATCGGTTTATCTAAAGAGGGTTTCATGAAATCTAGGTCGATCCATATACAGGTGTTGTCTGATGCACAACCACTCGAAGGGGTACCAACATGGGTTACAAGGGTGGCCAAAAGATGTGTTTTTAAGTATCACTTGTATTTCATGCATGTATGAATCCTCGACTGCAGGTTTATGCGCGTAACAAAAGATCTTTGTAGCTTAAAGACGCAAGAATACGTCTCTACTCTGAAAAAAAATTAACCCACAATTTTTTGCCGAGGAAAGTGCTTTGATACCACTTGTAATATTCCAGATATAAAAAGTATGCAGAACAAAAATAAAATGCTAGAAATGGCAGATGAGCAACAATATAACCAGGACAACACCACAATAATACCAAAATGATACCAAAATAACACTAGAAAGAGCACTTAGATTACTGAGAGCAATGTTCACTTGCCTCTTTGAGGGGGAAACCTCCAACAGAGAAGAGCTCTATTACAATAATATCCAAGAAAAAAGTTCTCATACCCTCGACTCCTATTTATACTAAATATTTCTATCAAAAGAACCATCTAGAGGAAGATTCTTCTAGAAGCGGAAGCTTCTATTAGGTCTTCTTACATTCAACTTATTCTTCCTTATTTCTATGCCTTATTAATATTGACCTTTATTACATCGAAATATATTATTCTACCTACGTGAGAGGTTAGGTACCTAACAATTCAACGTTGTAGTTGTTGAATGTGATAGTACAGAATATGGATTGGATCCACCATGAGAGCACCCTCGTCCGACAGAGAAGAGCTCTATTACAATAATATCCAAGAAAAAAGTTCTCATACCCTCGACTCCTATTTATACTAAATATTTCTATCAAAAGAACCATCTAGAGGAAGATTCTTATAGAAGTGGAAGCTTCTATTAGGTCTTCTTACATTCGACTTATTCTTCCTTATTTCTAGGCCTTATTAATATTGACCTTTATTACATCGAAATATATTATTCTACCTACGTGAGAGGTTAGGTCCCTAACAATTCAACGTCATAGTTGTTCAATGTGATAGTACAGAATATGGATTGGATCCACCATGAGAGCACCCTCATCCGACACCTGCAAAGAACTCATGTCAATAACATGTGACAAGTCACTAATATAATGTCGTAAAATAGATACATGAAATACATCGTGCAAATGCCTCAAAGAATCATGCAATGCTAGTTGATAAGCCATGGGTCCTTTCCTTTCCACAACCTTGAAAGGTCCCACAAACCTAGGATACAGTTTAACACCCTTTCCAAACTTGATTGAACTCTTATGTGATTTTACCCGTAAGAAAACTCTATCACCAACTTCATAACCGCGGTCAACCCGATGTGCATTAGCATAACTCTTTTGTTGATCCTATGATTCTTTAATCATTTTTCTTATTGATTGCATCTGGTATTCCATCTCTTGAATCACTTATGGTCCTACCAGGACCCTATCCTCAATTCAATCCCAACTCAACGACGTTCAACACGATCTCCCGTAAAGGAACTCAAACGATGCCATCTTAATTGTACTTTGGTAATTGTTGTTTTATGCAAACTCTACCAATGGAAAGAACTCTTCCCATCATTTTTGTTGTTCCATTACATACATACACAACATATCCTCTAAAATCTTGATCATTCTCTTTGTTTGTTCGTCTGTCTCAGGGTGATACGTTGTACTAAAATTCAGTTGCATTCCCAAGGCCTCTTGGAAACTAGTCCAAAACTATCCTGTAAACATCGATCCTTGATTGGATATGATCCTTCTTTGTACCCCATGTAATATCACAATCTCGCTAACAAATACTCTAGCTATGTCTAGTGCTTGATACGTCGTACGCACTAGAATAAAGTGTGCACTCTTCATCAGAGTGTCAACTACCATGAAATTTGAGTCGTGTCTCCTTGCCATCAGTGGAAATACAACAATAAATTCTATAGAAATGACTTCCCATTTTGATTCTGGAATAGCATGTGGTTTTAATAATATTTCTAAATGTCTATGTTCAACCTTCACTTGCTTACATTCTAGACAGCTCACCACATAACTAACTATGTATGCTTTCATTCCTTTCCATAAGAATAGAGGCTTAAGGTCTTGCTTCATATTTGTGACTCTCAGATGAGCCATGTACACCACTCGATGAGATTATATTAAAATCAAACTTCTTACTTCATCGTTAGGAGGTACGTAATCTCCAACTCAATTCATTTGCCACTCTGTTCACCGTTCCTTTAATGTAAGTAATCTCAATGTTGTATTCGCTAATTAGTTCTGACCAACTCCTTTGTTGGGCATTCACATCACTCTACGTAAATATATACTAAAATACACAATGATCTGTCTTTGATTCAAATTTTCATCCAATTAGATAATGTCTTCAAACTCTCAATGCATATACAATTGCTAATAACTCCAAGTCATGGGTTGTGTAGTTCTCCTCATGCTTTCTCAATTCTTTGAAATGTAAGTGATCACTCGACCATCTTGCATCAAAACTCCACCTAAGCCTTTCTTGGATGCATCTGTGCATACCAAGAATTGTTTTTCCATGTCATGTAACTTTAGTATCGGTGTTGTCGTCAACAACTCTTTGATATTTTTAAATTCTTCCATACATTTCTCAGTCCATACGAAATTCTTGTTTTTCTTCCGCAATTTCGTGATTGGTCAAAACCAATCACAGTAGTATCCTACTAAAACCATAAATCTACGTACTTCCTATAGATTAGTCAATGCTAGCCATTCCATAATAGCCTCTACTTTCATTGGATCCACAATTTTAAGAACCAAATATCAATATAGCATCGAAAAACCTCAGAAAAGTACTCAACGCCTTGAAAAAGAGATAATTTCATATAATAAGCCTCTTCAAGGGGGCAACCTCCTTTTACCCCACTTAAATGTTCAAGTACAAGATGATTCAAAATGAAAATGTCTCCTTGGTATATATAGGAGACTA
>SNQJ01S0068916.1:5612-16599 GCA_010110895.2 Picea sitchensis
GATTTCTGATGGACAAACATTTTCCAGTTCGGAAAATGGTCCAGATTGCTGATGTACCATAGACAACAACTTCCCATTGTGGTTAACATGGGAAGTGGTCTAGGGCAATCTCTCTTCTTGAGGGTTACTCAAGAAGACTGGCCCGCCTCGTCGGACAACGATTCCTCATTGTGGTTAACATGAGGAATGGTCTGTTTTGGAGGTTGGTGTAGGACAGTCATTTCCTCTTGTGGTTAACATGGGAAATGGTCCGGATAGACATCCCTTAGGGAGGATTCATTCTCTCCAGGCTGCACTTTGTTTAGTACTGGAAGAATGGCCCAGGGTGGGGAATGGTCCAGGTTCAACAATCAGGGATAAACATTCCTTAGGGCACACTCATTCTCTTGAGGTTACACTTTGTTTAGTGTCGGAGGAATGGCCCAGGGTGGGGAATCGTCCAGGCTCAGAAAAATAAGGACAATTATTCTTCCTTGCTTGAGAAGAATAGTCCAGATAGCTCATCATTGATGTCTTACATTTTTTAGGGAAGATACGCTTCCGATATCTCACAGATGTGAGTGGAATAATGGACCAAATGATTCAGTTTATATCATAACATTGTTTTTGTGCAGGTTGATATCATATGATTGTTATGAAGATTGTATGTCTCTAGACATTATACTACTGTGGTGGATGTGTTCCACTATTTGATCAAGTACCTGTGTGCTACTTGGTGTGGTAGTGTACCATTGGATTGTATTTTTGTACTACTATGGATAGACATAGTTGTGTTTTATTGAATGATATTGTTCGGATTGCCTTGAAGACTATCAACACTGTTGAAAATGATTATCAACTAGATGGATGATCAATGAACAGAGATTTTCCAAATAGAAAATGGTTCAGAACATTTATTCTTCTAGATTAGAAGAATGGCTCCTGTGTCACTTTGTGGAGTGAGCATCATGTCTGATTACTCAGATAGAGTATGGTTCCAAGAGATGATGCAGCTGATGACACTGATGGTCATGATGGTGCTCATGATCTAGTCATGAGATAGTCTATACAACTATGTTGATGCTACCGGGTGAATGGTATGTTTGTGCTCAAGACCATTACCTATAATACCTCCCTATCTAGGAGGGAGTGTTGATATTATGGTAGCTGCGGTAGGTATTTACCTCCACATGTAAACCTGACGAGAATAGAATATTCCGGGAAGCAAGAAAAAACCCTAATGAGTTGGCTAATAACCCTAGAAGACATGTCGGCTCAAGAAGATAACTTGTATTAGGTTATTAGCCTCCAAGAGAAGAATTCGGCTAGAAGAAATAATATACTGAATAGATAGATACCCAAAATGAGAAGTCTTCCCAGACAGTTAGCTAGAATTACTATAAATACAAGAGGCCAGTCTTCATTCTGGCAGGCAGTCTCAGAATTGTAGAGCAACACTTGTGCGCACTGCAGTTCCCATTTTTGTGTGCAGGTTTCGAGGAGAGTTGTCATTGCAACTGCTGCAGCTAGCAGATCACGTTTGGCTTGGATTATCTCTTGGTTAGGGTTTGGACTATCTGATCAGTTCTTGGTGGTGCGCTATCCTTGGGGAAAGGAGCGCTACCCTTTGTTTGGCTATCTAGCCTAGGGTTTGCTTCCAGAGCGATTCTCTGTCAAGGTTAAGGTTCTCGGAGGGTGGCTTCGACCTATGGTTGGGTGACAATAGCGATATTGTCAATGGTAAAACGAGCACATCCATTATATTCTAACACCTTCATTATTAGAATATAGATTTCTTGAAGATATATGGATTAAAGATTCTTGATCAACTGAAGCAATGGGATAGTCTTATCCATACTTTCCCCATTGACTAAACTCTGAATGTGAAATGGTATCCCATCGAATTTAGAGCTGGAAATTTTTTAAAGAGTTTTCAAACTCCATTAAACTTAAAACTCATAGTTTTATAAATCTAACTTAATGCCAGTGTTCATAATCTATCATTGAATTGCAACATCACAAATCTTTTATTCCACAAATTGTCATTCAATGTTTCTAATACAAATTTTCATTTCTCGAGCCAATGAATATAGCTCCATGTAAACGATGATCATCTCCCAAGATTTTAATGTTAAAACACGTTCATTATCATTGAGTGTTTCTAATATTTCCATGATTGTCATTGTTGGAAGGTTAGATTTGATATTCACATTTCTTATCCTTCCTTACTATAATATTGCCCCCAACATTGTAATTATTAACAAAGGATAAAATGTGATGTATGTTAAAATGTAGATATGATTCCTACCCACTTTTCAAAGTAAGATTTTTCATTGAAGTTTTTCTTTTAAAGTGAAAAGCATATAAAATTTTAAGTGAATAGAAAGTGGTTTAAAATATTAAATTATTCTTCCAAAGATAAGCTAACCTCCATTGCATATCTTTAAGTTAGGAAAACATAGCATAAGCGATTCCATTTTCACTAGACCGTTTCCAATAGAGAAGAAGGTCATGTAAAAACTACTTGTCCTTGATGGGTAAGTATAGTTTTATTCGAAAGAAAACAACTTTGTGCGTCGAGAATGGAAAACATCAAAACTCATCATCAATTGTGACATTTTTTTTGTGTAAAAATGCATGGTTACTATCAAATTTGCAATGGAACAGAGAAGTGCACTGCACTATTAATTCATGATGTAGCTAAACAAACATGAAAGGATATTTATGTGTGCATGAGCCCAGGTTCAAATTGGTGACCTTAGTGTGTGAGACTAATGTTTTCTTATTTTTAATTTTTCTAAGAATGAGGATGAACAAAACACATATGATCTTCCTTTCCACAAGGTGGTTAGAGCACGGAGCTACAATGGTCCACTCTCGCACATTAGTTCCACCCATTCAATATTTATCAAACCTCAACCTATACTATAGAACCTCAATGGAAGACTCACAAGAAGCACAATGAAAATCCTTAGGCCCTCCTCTGCATAAACACATAGACTAACAACCTTCCATTAAGTGACCAAGTCGGTAATCGAATTATTGTCCATCACTATGATAATTTAACCTCATGTGGTGAAAATAATGTAAGACTAATGTCATAACCAACTATACCACCCACACACATGTGACATTTAGTGATTTATTTATTGAATAACTATAATTAAATGAATATATGAAAATTTCATAATAATAAAGCTCAAAGCTCATCTTTGTTTAATCCAAAAATAAAACAATTAACTATCCAACTTTAACAAAGTAGAAAAATAAATTATACAACATACCCTTGTTAACAAAATAAGGGTAATATTTTAAAAAATATCAAACTAAATGATATATTGGAAAAAAAAACTGTAATTAAAATTGAGGAAAAACAAATTAAAAATAAATAAATAAAAATTAGAAGCTTAGAAATACCCTTGTAATTAAACCATACTAGTGTCAAATGGATTGTGTCTTTCATAAATTTTTCGAAAGTAAACTTATAACAACCAATATAAAGTCATAAAAACATAAAAGTAAAGGCATAAAAACATAAAAGCTAATCCGATCGGAGTGAAAATTCAAAAAAACATAAACGTTGGAGCGGAGCGTGCACACTAAAGCAGGGTTTTGAAATCTTATCGGGAAGCGTGCAGACTAAAGCAGGCTTTTGTTAGGGCGAGACTATGCCAAAATAGATTTTTAACGACTGTTAAAAGAAATTAGGAATTGTGTATTAACGGTGGAGGAGCGGGCACTGAGCCAGTTAAGATTGTGAAGGCCAGGCCCTAACGACTAGGGCAGAGGCACGGCAGAGTGTTATTCAGCGTGAAGGCAAGAGTCAGAAATCCGATGTCATGGTTGTTTTTGGTTGGAAGGGAGAATGTGATGGAGCAGAATATTTTGGGGTTAGAAGGACGAAGAGGGAAGATCAAAATAGAAGAGAGGAGAAGAGTGCAAAGCAGAGGAGAGAAGGGAAGGGAGAAGAATGCAGAGCAGAGGAGAGAAGGGAAGGGATAAGAATGCAGATCAGAAGAGAATAGAGAATGATTTGTTGGTATTTTATTTGAGTACAGCTTGGCCATGCATAATTTTTCTTTGTGTTGGTGTAATTTTTCATTATGTGTGTTTTTTTTTCCAATTTTTTTCTTATTCGATTTGGTTTTTATGGTTTTTTAATTTCAATTTTCTTTCCTTTTGCTTTGGTTTGTTTTTCTTTTGGTGTGGTTTGTTGGGGCCAACCAGGAATGCTATCTGTGCAGAGAACACAGGACATTCGGGTGAGATCAGCTGTTTTGTAGAATTGTATGGTGCATTGTATGGTTAATCGATCTGATAAAGAAGGGCAGGTGCATTGTATGGTTGTATGGTGTAATAATGTGATATATTATGTGAATGCAGATGGAGAAGAGAATGTCAAATCATTGGTTGATGAAGACACTGCGGATGCAGAGAGACGCCAGGTGGAGAGGAATTTCTCTTGGTGAGTGGCTATGTTCTTACATTTTTTTGTTGTGATCAAATATTCTTATTAACTAGTTGGTTCAAACCCTAGGACAATAAAAATTTGAGGTGTGGTTAGTTCCCTCTGTTTCATCTTTTTTTCATAATGAAATGATCTTATTTTTTAGTTGTTCTATTTTCTGTTTAGTTGGGTTGGCATATACAGAAATATTATCAACTTTAGGTTAGTTGTCATATAAAATATTATCAAACCTTAGGTTAGTTGGGTTGACATATACAAAAATATTATCAACCTTAAGTTAGTTGGCATATACAGAAATATTATCAAACTTTAGGTTAGTTGGATTGGCATATACAAAAATATTATCAACTTTAGGTTAGTTGGCATATACAGAAATATTATCAAACCTTAGGTTAGTTGGGTTGGCATATACATAAATGTTATCAACCTTAGGTTAGTTGGCATATACAAAAATATTATAAACCTTAGGTTAGTTGGGTTGGCATATACAGAAATATTATCAACCCTGGGATCTATAAAACCTTCTGTTAGTTGGGTTGGCATATACAGAAATATTATCAACCCTGGGATCTATAAAACCTTTTGTTAGTTGGGTTGGCATCTACAAAAATGTTATCAACCCTGGGATATATCAAACCTTATTATGATTTGAGGTGTGGTTAGTTCCATCTGAAACCCACAACTAAATCTACAGCTCTTTGCACTTAGTTTCAAACCTGCATACTTGAAGTCATAATTATAATATGACAGTGTGCATTTTATGGAAACTCATTTATATGAAGATGATGATTAACATCCCACTAAAACCGAATTGGTTTATCAGACTTTGAGCTGAACCGATTTATATATACGTGTGTATTTTGAGCTGAACTGAGATAGAATTGTTACCTGTGAGCCCTGAAACACTAGACTATTTTCCTTTCTCCATGAGATTGGATGCATTTAATGAGAAGAACATCTTCTTGATCTCCCAGTACTTTCACCTGGCTGCAAATCCTGTTTTGTGCCACCAGGGAAATTGAATATCTGTGGCTGACATGACAGTGCATCCCACAGTTAAACCACAATCCTATTCACATAATTTATATATAAATGCTACTTAAAACTAGTAGGTTTCCCCATAGATATCAGAAATGGAACCAGGTATAATATATCTTTTGAGGAATAAAATCACTATTTTTTGTTTAAATTGCGTTAAATGGATTCAGCTTGCTGAAAAACCTAACCACTCAAATCTGGAAATCCAGTCATTTCTCACCTGATTTCCAACAAAATCAAAAGGAAAAAATAACCAGAAAACAGCCAAAAAAATAAAACCATTAGACTAAGCTAATATTGCTAAATTTGATCACAGTCTGTCAAAAATAGCACTCTATACTGAAATGTCATCCTATCACCTAGTCTACCACAATGTTATCTACTCTGGCTCATTCTCCTCATGTTCTGAAATCCTCCAATTTGAAGGAACAGATGTTCACACTCCAACTTGTGGGCCAAATTATACATAAAGGAACAGATGTTGACACTCCATTATTGTTAATCGATTGTTGTCAGCTGGTAAAAACGTCGAGTCCAATTGTGATGCTATGCGTTTATAAATTTTATCAAAGTTTTTTTTCGCTAATGACAGCATTGATATTACTGATAAATTTATTTATTTTGTATGTTGTTTTTTTTTTCATTTTAAGAAATATTCTTACTGTTTTATTTTTATTTCAGTTTATTCCTATTCCAATCAAAATGAGGTTTATGAAAGGCAATGCGAAAGCGAGATGAGATTTTATTTATAAGTGTCCAGTTTCATTTTGATACACGATTTTATTTATAAGTGCAGAGGATGTATTAATTGCACAGGACTTTTATTTAATTACATATCTTTTTATATTAATTAATTACACAGCTTTTTATTTAATTACACAACTTTAATTACACAGCTTTTTATTTAATTACACAACTTTTTTTTATGTGAAGTAGTCATTGCTTTTTAATTGCACACATATTTAATGGATTATTGTTTTTTTAAAAACAATCACAAGTACAGTGCGGAGAGATATTCCGAGGGGATGTCGAGGTTTATTATGGTTAAATATTATATTAGAAGGCAATTTAATTCGTAGGATTTTTGGAGAATTTTTTTCATATAACAAGGAAAACACAAGGATTTAAAATGATACATTCAAGTATTTTAAGAAAATACAAATTCTTTTAGTTTTACTTGGATTGGAATTTGCATTTTACTAAAATACAAATTCTTGTATTTTATTTGAAATCTTTGTGTTTGTTATGATCGATAAGACATCTTTATCTTTCAAAATTGAGAATGTGATATTATTTTCAATGTACATAAAATTCTATATTAAATATCATCTTTTTGGGAAGGGTTAACCCCTTTACCCAAGGATAGGGATGGCTATCTTCGAGGTGTCTCTTTGTGCTTTTTTTTTTCAATTTAATTTTAAGTTTTTTTGTTTTTTTTTTTTGTGTATTATATTATAATAATTTTTATTAATTATTTTTCATAATAATATTAATTTATGCCATTTTATATTAATTTTGAAAATTTAATTTTTACATTAATTTTAATTAGTTATTTTTCATATTATTTTTCATATTAATAGTATTAATTTATGTAGTTTTATATAATTTTAATAAGTTAATTTTCATATTAATGATAAAAATTTAAATTTATGGTTTAATTAAATTTTTAAGTTTTAAAAATGTTATATTGTTTTTACATTTAATAATATTATTGGTTGTTTGATAATATTTAATAAAATTGGAAAAAAAAAATAATATRATAATGTAATGATGTAAAATTAACTTGTATTTTTGGATGTTATGGTAATGTGAGGATTTTAAAAAATATAGTTTGTAATCATGTTTTTTTTTTTTAATGATATGGTAATATGATGATTTAAAAAATAAATTATAACAATAATTGTTGGTAATATGATGATTTAAAAAGTAAATTTATTACAAATTTTTTATGAATGATAAAATAATGTGGTAAAGTCTAATAATTGTTTTTGAATATTTTAAATTTAATGCAATATTGTTTTAATTATAATTGTTTTGTAATGATATCTTAAATTTAATGCAATGTTTTTTTAATTATAGGATAATGTTTAAAATCTAAGTTTTATTATAATATTTTTTGATTTGATAGGGTGATGATATATAAATTCATAACAATTTTTTTGAATTATAGAATAACGTGGTTTTATTATAACATTTTTTAATTTGATAATGTGATGATTTAAAAAAATATGGTTTATAAAAATGTGTTTTCTAATGAGATTGGCAATATAATTTGAAAAATAAATTTATAACAAAACTTTTATGTGTTTCTACCTTCATAATTATTAATAAAATTGAAAAAAAATAATATATGATAATGTGATGATGTAAAATTAACTAGTATTTTTTTATGTTATGGTAATGTGAGGATTTTAAAAATTATAGTTTATAGTCATGTTTTTTTTTAATGATATGGTAATATGATGATTTCAAAAAAAATTATAACAAGTATTTTTAGTAATATGATGATTTAAAAAAAAAAAATATTACAAGTTTTTGTGAATGATAAAACAATGTGGTAAAGTCTAATAGTTGTTTTTGAATGATATCTTAAATTTAATGTAATATTTTTTTTTAATTATAGAACAATGTTTAAAATCTAAGTTTTATTATAATATTTTTTAATTTGATAGGATGATGATGTACCAATTCATAACAATATTTTTGAATTATAGAATAATGTTTAAAATTTAGGTTTTATTAGAACATTTTTTAATTTGATAATGTTATGATTTAAAAAAATATGGTTTATAACAATGTGTTTTCTAATAAGATGGGTAATATGATTTGAAAAATAAATTTATAACTAAGTTTTAAGTAATATGATGATTTAAAAAGTGAATTTATAACAAGTTTTATGAATAATATGATTAAGTTTTGAATGATAAACTAATGAGAGATTTTCAAAAGTTTTCTCTAACAAGTCTTTTTAAAATGAGTCAATTTAATGCAATGTATTTTTTAATGATAAAGTAAGTCTTCACAATGTATTGAGATAAAATATAAATTCATAACAATTTTTTTGAATTATAAGACAATGTAATAATTTAAAATTTAGGTTTATGGTAATATTTTTAAATGATACCCCAATGTGTTGTAATAATAATGATGATGCAATGTTTTTAAAATGGTATGGTAATGTGATGGTTCAAAATTTAAATTGGTAATGTGATGATTTAAAATCTATATTTATAGTAAGTTTTTTTTTTTTTTTTTTTTTAATGATAGGATAAATTTTGACAATATGATGATTTGAAGATTAAGTTTGTAATAGACTTTTAAAATGATTTGGTATTTTTTTTTGAATGATAAGATGATGTGATGATTGAAATATAAAATTTATAGTAACATTTTAACATATTTTAATCATGGCAATGTGTAGTAATAATAATAATGCAATGTTTTGAAATGTTATGGTGATATGATGAAATAAAAAATAAATTAATATCAAGGTGTTTTGAATGATAAAATAGGTTGATTATTACAAACACAATTTATGGTAATATATATTAATGATATAGTAATGTGATGATCAAGTGATAGTTATTTTTTTAATGTGTAATAATAATAATAATAATGTTTTGAAAATATCTATAAATTTATAAATGTGCTAAATTGTTTAAGGATAAGATAATAGGATGATATTAACATAAGGTTTATGATAATACATTTAAATATTAGTAATTTTTTAAGTAAATGTTTTAAAGGATAAAATAATGTAATGATATGAAAATATTTACAAGTTTTTAAATGTGGTAATTGTTTTTTGAAAAATAAGATAATGTGATGACATGAAAATAAAGTTTATCATAATATTTTTAATCATAATAATAGTAATAGTAAATGGTAATTTGATAATAATAATATGATATGGAAATATCATGATTTAATGAATAAATTAGTGAATTTTAAAATGACAATTAAAATATTTTGAAGATATTTTTTAATAATATGACATGATAAAATATTTTGATTTGAAAATAAATTTTTTGATAACAATTGTTTCTTAATAAAATGGTTTGTATAACAATATAATAACAATAGTTTAGGATAATGTTTATTAATGATATAGTAATGTGTAATAATAATAATGCAATTTTTTTTTAATGATAAAGTAATGTAATGATAAAAAAAATATATTTACATTTACCTTTTTTTTCAATGATATGATTAATTTTTTAAATAATAGAATAATGTGATGATTCAAAAATATTGTTTAAGGTAACATTAATAACATAACAATAATAATAATATGTTGTTTTGAAAATATTTATAAGTTTTTAAATGTGATAAAAATTTGTTTTGAAGGATATGATAATGGGATGATATGAACATAAGGTTTATAATAATACATCTAAATATTTTTAATTTTTTAAATACATTTTGGAAGGATACAATAATGTGATGATATGAAAATAAAGCTTATGATAACATTTCTAAATATTTAAAAGTTTTTAAATGTGATAATTTGTTTTTGAAGAATAAGATAATGTGATAATATGAAAATAAAATTTATCATAATAATTTTAATCATGATAGTAATATTAAATGATAAATTGATAATAATAATATAATATGACAATTTAATGATTTAAAAAATAAATTAATGAATTTTTAAATGATAAATGAAATATTTTGAAAGTAATTTTTTAATAATATGATATGATAAAAATTTTGAGTGATAAAATATGGTACTTTGAAAACAAAATTTAAAAAAAAAATGTTAAAAAGGAGTTTTCTAAATGACTAAATGATTAAACAATGTAATAATTTAAATAAATTTTATGGTAACACTGTTTAGTTATATGAACTAAGTAATAATAATACAATGATATTATAAAAAAGATTTGTAGCTATATTTTTTAAAATATGATGATGTAACTTCATGATTTAAATATAAAAATTAACTATTTTACACTTTTATTTTTTAATAGTAATGTAATTGTGTATAACATACACAATGTGAAGATATAAAAATTGAAATTTGTAAAAAAAAATAATTATATCTTTACGAAATTAATGAAAAAATAAGTTATATTTTGTTTTATTAAAATTAACATTTATATTAATATTTTTAAAGTAATAATAGTATGATAATAATTTTAAAAATATAATTATAATAATGTTGTTTTTATAATAATAAATAATTTGAGAAGATTTAAAATTAATTTTATATCAATTGAATAATAATAATAAAATTATTATTATTTAAAAAACATATAAAGAAAATTTATTTTTAACTTTGTAAAAACATTTTTAAATAAATAAGATTATTGAAAAAGCCAACAAAATATTTATAATATAATGAATAATAAGATCTAAAAAAACTTGTAATAATGTACAAGATATAAAATTATTTATTATAATCATAACTAAAAAAAATTGTAATAATGTACAAGATATAAAATTATTTATTATAATCATATTTTTTTTATTAATATAACAAATAATGAGATAATTAAA
>SNQJ01S0068917.1:18572-32991 GCA_010110895.2 Picea sitchensis
TTTTTATTTAAAAATAAAAATGGTGTGACGTAAAAAAAAATTAATTGTTAAACTTGTTTGCAAATTTTTTTTTAATGTAAACTAAAAAAATAATAATTTCAAGTAATACAACTTTTTGATTTAGGCACCGGTTTCAAGTTTTATTTTTGCGATAGTTTCAATTGTCAAGGCCACCATTTTAATTAAGTTGTAATTTTAATTCCGAAANTTTTTTTAAGGAATTTTTTCCAAAAAAAAATTGTTTTTCTAAAGACTTATTTTGATTTTTCAAAAACAAATTTAAATTTTTTATTTAAAAATAAAAATGGTGTGACGTAAAAAAAAATTAATTGTTAAACTTGTTTGCAATTTTTTTTTTAATGTAAACTAAAAAAATAATAATTTCAAGTAATACAACTTTTTGATTTAGGCACCGGTTTCAAGTTTTATTTTTGCGATAGTTTCAATTGTCAAGGCCACCATTTTAATTAAGTTGTAATTTTAATTCCGAAAATAAAAATGGTGTTACTGGTAGTGACACCTTTTTATTCGAGGGTCAATTTTCCACAATGGTATTGGTTGTCAAGGTCACAATTTCAAACAAGTCGCAATTTAGGCATTGGTTTCACGTTTTTTTGTGATGGTTCCAATTGTCAAGGCCACCATTTTAATTAAGTCGTAATTTTAACTCTGAAAATAAAAACGATGCTACTGGTAGCACCACCTTTTCATTCAAGGGTCAATTTTCCACAATGGTATTGGTAGCCAAGGTTGCGATTTTAACCACCCTCCAAAAAAAGGTGCTATAGGTAGAAACAATTTTTTATTTAGAGATTGATTTTGGTGTTTTTGACCAAAAAACATGGGTTTTTTAGGCTAGAGTTCTCATTTTGAGGTCACAGTTCTCGTTAAGTCCATAACTATGTTTATATTACTAAGAAGATCACTAGGACAAGTTAGTGTGGTATAGAACTTTAGGTATATTAATTCTCATAAATCAGGATTATTTGTTAGAATATGGTACACTTTGAAATATGATCCAAAATTCAATCTAGATATTTAAGATAAAAAACTAGGTGGTTGTAGATATACTATGGTCCACTAGATATCAATAAGAGAATAGATTCAAGTTAAAAATGTGTATGTAAGGGTTACTCCATGGGTAGGAGACCACATGATAGAGTTCCTCTGGAAGTTTTAACAAGGTGATCATTATGTCAAAGGAGTTTTGTATCAATGTATACTTTTAAATGATGATATTTTTGAAAACTTGGTGACCTTTAGTACTTACCCATGTCCAGAATTAAAGTTAGATTGTACATAATATGGATCTCTCTAGATTACTAAGATGCACCCAAACTACTGGTGAGCATGATAATGGCATGTTGTACCTAGGATATTACTCTTATGACATTCATGTTCAAAGCATCGCCCAATTGCCATGCCACAAAGAAGTTGAAACTTTCCTGGTATTACCACTAATGTGAATGCAACCATTATGTTTTAGAACATCATAGATGACAATGACTTTCAGAGAATCCATTCTAAACTACCAACCAAACAGAAATTCCCTTCTCAAGAGACAATCATAAACAACATATGAGTATCACGCATATTCAAGATTTAAACAAAACTATTCCATGTGGTTTTTATTTATCTAGTGTATCCTCCATATGATCTTCTAATGAGTAGGGAAGCAAGCAAATTCTTCAACAATATCTTCCTCAAAACAAGTATTTCTCATCTCACTATCAAACAAGTATTTCTAATATGCATAATGGACATAAAACAAATGTAGTAAAGTCTTCACCTTTATTTGGAGAGTTTATTGAAAACACATGGAAATTTCTTATTACTCTAAAAACTGGAGTATAATATCATATGCCATTGCAATCATAACGTAATATAAAATAGTTGCAACCATTGAAAACTAGAAGTTGAAACCTATAATACCACTAGAAATATGAAAAAGGATCCCTTACAATGACTCAAATGTTTAAATATGCATAAAACTACATATTTGAATATTTAAAATGTTTGTCATCTTCATGAAATAAGAATACACCAATTATGATGAAAATGATATTTCCACAAATGAATGTTCTTTGCATCTCCAAATAAGGTGCTTCGGTCCTCATTCATGATCCATAATAGCGATATGCAGGATCACATTGATGTGTATCCCAAGAGAAGTGTATAAACACATGAGATTGATGGATTTTGTCCAAATAACAAAAATTGAATGTTTTCCTCACTCATCGCTTTCCAAGAGGTTGTGATTACTGATTGGAATTTAAGGTTGGTTGAATCGATCGGGAAAAGTTAGCCATGTATAGAAGACAGCTTCCTTGAGATTTGCATAGCCTTCAACAATGAATTCTAGTGAATTATTCCTCCTGACAATCCCAAGATGCACTAAGTGCATTGCAATAAATTCAAATGTCACCATGAAAATCTCATCTCAAAATGGAATCTCAACATAAGACTAAGTGTGTATTGTGTTAAAACTTTACAAGTGATTGTAAACTTTGTATGAAATAAGTTGGATAATTTGATTATGTTCTCGATGTGGTTGAAAAATATCAAGAAATGAAGGTAATTCATTATTAGGCCTCCCATATTCTCTATAGGAAGATAATCTTGCATCAACAACTTCATTATCACCTTTTATTGCAAGAAGTTGGAAACTAGTATGATTTCCATCCTTTGTGGAAAGAAAATGACAGAAGAATGATTCCCCCATTCGATTCGTTGGGCCCCACCTTCTAATAGATATTTCCTTAAATAAAACATTGATAACATCTATAACAATGCAATTAACATGATATATTAAGAATTACCAACATACCTTAATAATTAACAACATACCTTAAGAATTAATAACATACAATAAGAATATCATTTTCATATATCAATTGATAATTCAAAAACATATTAAATGATATATATATATATATATATATATATATATATATATATATATATACAAATCAATGATGTCGATGATATTAAGAATGCTTCTTGTGATATCTGATGATATTAAGAATGCTTCTTGTATGTAAAAAACATCATGTGGATACAAATTCACACCTTCAAGAACCTGGTGGCCTCGACCAATGAAATCCTCAAGATGATTGAATATTCTCACCCAAAAAAATGTTTTACCAAATGAAACATCTACTAGGCAGTCCAACACTTCTACAAGATATGGAATACACAATGATTCATCTTTAGACGAATCAGCCACATTTTCATAGTAAATGTGGACATAGTTACCTGACTTGATAATTAAATCAATTGGATTTGTGGTGGATATAAAAATCACATCCAAATGATTGAATTTTTTCCCATCAATCTTAACAAAACATCAATATCTTAATAGAGGAGTCACAACCAAGATATATCCAATATAATATCTGGGTTTAATCATGCTAAAGAAATAATTTCCTGCAATATAGTTGAACTAGTCAAACCTAGTTGTAATTGTAGTTCACTTAATGAGGGATGGCGTAATGAAATTATTCCATCTTCATCTATATATACCATATGCACATGACTAACGTTATGGATGCTCTCAATCCATGAATCATTTGTACCAACAATGTAATGGTTTGGATCATCAACACAAGGGTCTAAGCATGTCAACTCTAGGTTACATGTGTGATACTCATCAAGAACTTTTCATATAATAATTTCTTTTGAACCATTTTTTCCTTCATCGAGAAGATAAATAGTATCAAAATATGGAACATTACCACTAAAAAACTACATAGTCGAGTGAGTTCTATGTAGATATGGTTTAGGCCCATCATTCTGCATTTGTTCACTGACATTACCACTAATCAAGGAACTATCCTTTGGGACTACAACACTAGATAGTTCTTATGATTTTTTCTTACACCGAGCTTGCAAAAACCTATCTTGGTTTTTTTCCCAATATCCATCACGAAGATCTCATTTTGAAACATATGTAGACAACTTTTTTTTTCCTTCTACTTGCGCAACATATTGGGTTGCAAGAGTGAGACCTTGTACCTCAACTTCCTATGGTAATGGTTTGTGTTGTGTAATATCCATGAACAAAGTGATAAAACCTACACATTGCATGAAAAGTAACATTTTATCATTGCAAATTACACAAAGTGATGTCAAACTAGGATTGTAACATCCCCCATCCAACCGAGGGACATTACAGTGTGGAATAAACATAAAAATGAAATTCCTGCAAACTAAATTAATTCTTTCACTGTTAGTCGATTTCCTCTAGCTTACAGCTACGAATTTAAAATAGATTTAGCTATTGTCTATAACCATAAAATAGATGCATCTAAAGCATACCAAAGTAACATGAATGCAACTTAATCATTCACACGAAAACATATAAATCACTCTCAAATACACAGAGTCCACGCACATCAATTAAACATGTGAACAACACAACAACAAGATAAAACACTTATCTTTAAACAAGAGTTGTGCAACCAGCTGCTTGGGACGGACGTTCCACCAAACCATAGACTGAATTTTCCAAATATCAATAGCCAGTCACCCCCGAGCTAAGGCTAGCAATCCACAAAAGAGGGTGGTCTCTAACAGTCCACTCACGACTCATAAAATTCACAACCCAACAGATATTCTCCTACAACTATCTTGATTTTCCACCAGCTCTCTTCCTCTTGACCTGTCCAATCCAAGGAATGTACCCCTTCACTGATCTCGTTCCCTTGGGTGTCCCATTCGTTTATCAGGGTCTCTCTGGCACATGCATCTAGGAATCTCTCAGCTGCGAACTCAAGGGAAATTGTTGCTAGGAAAACTATTAGCAAACCAACAACAAACAATTGCTATTTTAGTGCAACTCACACAGGAGTTCACTCTTCAGGCCTGACAACCTGACTCTTCAATTTTCTAGCTCCAATTCTCTCCAATACGCTCCATCTTGCTATGGAACTATCCCTCCATGACTGCTCTAGCTCCAAGCTCTCTTTCTTTCTCTCCCTTGCTTCCCATGCACAAAAATTGACTAACTAAAATTGTTGTCCCAAACCATACAAATTTTCTCTCTTTGGCTTGCCTTTCTTGACTCACAATATTCCCCAAGCTGATTGTACTCAACCCTCATTTGCCCAATAAATTTGGGACATGACCACTCACACCCACCCTCTTACATGTATTCAATGATTGGCTTTGGGAACACTCAATTAGAAATTTAGGAGATTCATACACCAATAGAAAATTTAGGAAAATGGGTTGGATTAAAATACATGGGTAATCCCCCCTTAGACCCCTTTTGGACATTATCCTAGACACCCCCCCCTCTTGTGGATTAATTCAGCCCCCATCTCTTGTCCATGTCCCATTAGCAGTTGGTAACACATTATATTAATAAAACATAGAAATACATTTCACATATACATCGCTTTGGCCGCAACCACACATTATATCTACATAAGCATTAATTAAATTGGGGATTATAATGGGGATGTTACAAAGATAAGGTCATTGTATATAAATAAAACATGTCAAAAAATCAAGTGAAAGATGCATGCAAATTTGAAAGAAATATAATTTTCTAATACATATAAAATCTTATTAATTTGAAATATGCATGCAAATTTGAAAGAAATTTGGTTTTCTAATACATATAAAATCTTATTAATTTGAGTCTAGATAAAATCTAGATAGCATTGGCTCAAATATTATCATTTAACACAAGATCCTCTCATGTTATATGCCAACAAATGGTTCCTTTCAATTTTCAAATTGTTCCCAGTGACATGTTTGGGTGGTTATTGTCAAATTGATGCAACTCTATTAATGTGTCTAATAATTCCTCAAAACAATCTTTTTCCAAATTTTTTGTCCTAGCAATATTAGAGGAGTGATGTCTTGATAGGATTCCAATGTGACAAGAACCTGTCTAATCATTATTAAGATTAAAATATTAGTCTTAATAAATAAGACACATCATAACAAGATGTACTATGTATGGTTAGTAAGGGGTCTTCGCCTCTATTTGTTTAATATTTTCCTACCCATTAAAGAAGTGATGTCTTGGGAAATAAAACCAATATGAATTTGGGAAATAAAATTTGTTGAAATCTAAAGTATTCATATACTAGAAATCCAAGCAAAAGCATAAAATAGAGGGAAATGTTGACTAATTTCAAATTATTTGAGGGAAAGGGGAAGAAGGAAAATTAGCAATATCAGGAATCAAAACAAGGGATAAAACAATAGTGTCATAAGATCATTTAATTTCAAATGATCACTAACAATTAATCACTAACCATAAACTAGATTTCCATGATTGTGATTTCACTTGCAAATAAATTGGGTTGTTGAGGCTCCCATTTTATCTCGAGTTGGGTGGAGAATTTGGTATCCAGTGTAATGCCTTGTTTTGACCTAGGCAACTAAATTTCTTTATTAGCTAGTTGTAGTTTCATTTTCTTATTATCTGTGGAACACTATTAAACATTGGCACTTCAAATTATGGACATGTGGACCTACGTATGTGTAAATAATGTGAATGGTTATTGGTATGTATTTACCGACATATGTTATATAGTTTACTTCTAGCATGCAAGTTTTGATTGAAGGATATTGGTATGTGGATATCAGGTTCAATTATATGTTTTCAATGCAATCACATGTCAGTAGTAATGCAATAACATGTCAATAATATATGGTTATGCATGACCTCATGTGGCAAACTAACATATAGGTTGAATGGGATATTTAATAGTCAAAGAAGTGCGATAGTGATTGGTTGATATCATGGACATCGAATGAGAAATGGTATGATAGGAATTATCCTTATGTTACTTTACATTGGTTCAAATGCATTCCTATGATATTTGAAAAAGTGCAGGTTTTTCAGGTGGCACGACTGCCTGAAACTGGATATTCGATGACAAATATCCCATAACACAGTGCCACAATATGGTACATGATAGGGTGTTGACCCTAGTTCTATCAGGAGGGGTGGAGGCACTTCCCACCGTTTATCCTCTAAAAAATAGAGTCATGGGACGGCTATGTTAATCCATGCTCCCCTAGACATGTGATGTTGACTACCAATTTCCTGTTAAGGAAGATTTTTCAAGGTAGTTGACACTTCCACATACGGGTTATATATGGACTTAGGTCAATATAGTTGACGCTTCAGTATGGTCTAGTAGAGGAAGGATAGGAACTGGAAGACAGAAGTAGGTTAGGGAGGAAGGGTGTTTCAAAGTAGTTGAGAGTGTTGTTGGGTTTTAATCAAGTAACCTTATTGCCTTATTGACATATTCATTTATTGTATTAAATGCTTGACTTGGTTATGATAATCTAAGTGAATGTTAACTAATGTGACTAATGTATTGATGTATTGTCTTATTATAAATGAGTGCATGATTCATTACGGGGCTTATTGCACTATAAGACTTGGTTATGAGCATATATGAATTGTTAATTAGATGTGATGATGGTTATCATTAGTACATGCATGAGTTATGTATGCGCCAACTACACATACATACAATGTGTGTGTATGATAGTATTATTATGATGTATTAAGATTAATAATATTGTTGTTTCATGGGTGTGCAATACCTTAGTGTAATTGATTCAGTTAGGTTTAATGTTATTATTAAATTAATTTATTTATTTATGTTTAATGTTATTATTAAAGTAGTTGATTAATTTAGATTTAATGTTATTGTTTAATTGACTAATTAATTCAAATTTGATGTTGTTATTTAATTGATTCATTCATTCAGAGTTAATGTTATTATTTAATTCATTGATTCATTCAAACTTAATATTAATTATTGAATTAGTTGATAACTTTGATTCAATGTTAAGGATTAAATTGATTGATTTAATTATGTGTGTGTGTGTGTGTGTGTGTGGAAAGCTACATGTGTGTTTGTTTTAAATTAAGTACGGTGTGAGTTGTTTGATATTTAGGAAATTTGAATATTATGTCAAAGAGGATGTCAGAGAGGGTTGGTGTTGATGATGGGGTTGAGATTCCTAAGAGGGGAGGAGGAATAAGAGGGGGATTATGGTCTTGGTAGAATGGGACCAAAGAGGGGGAGATTGTGTGAGAAGATGAAAACCAAAGGGAAGGGAGATTGTTTGTGAAAACTTAACTGAGAATTTTGATTGTAACTGAGATTTTAGATTTGGATTATTAGACATACTAGTGGGTTGTGATTTTTGGGAATTTGGGCATGGAGAGCTAGGAAACCTGATTTCTTGGAGCTAGGGAGTCGGTAAGGTTGTTCCTATCTAGCTAGGAGGATAAAAATCCAGTTTTGGTCGGGCAGGTAACAACAGACAGTAGACAATTCGAGGATCAAGGGACTTAAGCAAACTCTTAGAGAGGTATTTTACAATCCTAATCTCTATGTAAAATTTGGAAAAATTGTTAGTTTATGTTGTGAATAAATTGCTAATTTATGTTACAATGTTACAACTGAAATTTATGTTGCAAAATTGTAAAAATTGATATATAATGAAATCCTAGGATGAAATACAAATTTAATATCAGTTAGTTTATCATGGAGAATATGGAAATTCATTGAGACTTATAACAGAAATTTTAGCAGAGGAAAACACAAACCTTTTTATATTAAATATGCAGACCTATACAGAAGTATACTACAAATAATTTTGGAGTCATTTGATGCCCTGGGATGGGCCTCACATCTAGGTAGAGTACTATACAATCTCATCTTAAAATATTTCTTACAATGTATACAAATTAGTTTCCTCTCCTTTCTTCAAATCACAACATGACCCTATGCATATGTGATTTGCCTAGGCTGCAATCAAAGGTAAATTTCACCAAACAACTTTTCAAGGATGATGTTCACAATCAAAATTATATATTATTATCCTGAAGGTGTAGATCAGTTGGAGATAGAGTGCATTGTTAAGACACTCCCTACGACATTGTTGATTCGGACCTTGAAAATTTGTGTGTACCGCATGTGGGACCGCAACGGTGCGCCTGGAGGTTATAGTGGTAGCGGTCAGAAAAATCGGCCTCGTGTCACGCAAGTACAATCCCACCCAGTTATCGATTCCTCCAGATACAAAAAAAAATATTTACTATTGCAAAGATGTGTGTGTGTGTGTGTGTGTGTGTGTGTGTGTGTGTGTGTGTGTGTGTGCTTTGGTAAGGTAAAATTATTAACCTTTGTCAACCATAATGTCAAATTATTAGTGGCTATAGCAACTATGAACTTATCTATTTTCATCTCAATGACCTTAAATTTATGAGGCAACTTCCAAACTTCTCAACTTTAGCATCAAATGTACAATTGAATAAAATATTGTTGGCATTATGCTTTCCATCTAAAGTATAAGTAGTGATCTTCTAGTTGTCTAAAAGATTCACAATTATATACATATTTTATTGTCTCAACAATTTACTTAGGATTTATATATAAGGTAGAAGCACTCATTTGCATTGGCACATTATCCTAATAATGAAATGATAAAAACATTTATTTGTATGGATTACTCTTAAGCATGGATTTTATAATATTATGAATACATTTGAGGAAGCATGGCCATAATATTTCATTCTAGGGAGTGTAGATATGGAGAAGCTTCACCATGAAAGAGACAATAGAGAAAATTTTAAAGTTTCTCTATTTAAAGCTACATTTCAKATGGTTCTAGAGAAGTTTTATTTTGACATTTCAAAGGAACCCATAAAATKGTCAACCTGGAAAACCTTAATGCATTCATCTTTCTTCTTCTAAAATCATGGACACTAAMAATAACCTAATATGAGAACACTCATGTATTATGATTCTACAAATTTTGAAGTGTAAAGATATTGGCTAAGGGACTAGCCGAGGTTGATGTGAATACCATAAATGATTTCTATAAGGATCGTATTTTATGTTTTTTTTAATCGAAATTCATTAATAGGGTGCTACATGATACACGTCAATATACAAGGATGCCCCAAAATTTTAGAGTGTAAGAAATGACAACCATGAGGTCTATGAACAAATTTGTGATAAATGTTTCATTATTAAAGCACCAAGAGGAGTTTCCATTATTTTTGTCAAATACTCTTTGGCTTACAATCTTTGCTATAAAAAATCCTTCTTTTTGGGTTATAGGTTATTGATTTATAGGTTACATGGTTTGTTGTATATGATTCATAGATATTGAATGCATATGTCAAATCCATAGTGTAACCAAAATTTTGCCTCCAAAAAATTAAAAAATTTGGTGACAAAACTCACAAGGATAATAGCTTACAAGTTTTTTCAATGAATTGATTGTCTTAGATCTTTAAACCCTTGGACACTCTACACACAATCTACCAAAAACCATTATATGTTAAATCCATATTGTAACCAAAATTATGCACCCAAAAAAATAAAAAATAAAAATGATAAGAAAACTCACAAGGATAATAGCTTATTGTTTTTTGTAATGAATTGATTGTTTTAGATTTCAAAACCCTCAACTTCCCCATACACAAGCTACCAGAGATTGAAGGTATATGTTAAATCCATATTGTAACCAAAAAATTTCCCTAAAAAATTTAAAATAATGATAACAAAATTCACAGGGATAATAGCTTACAATTTTTGCAATTATTTGTCTTGGTTGGGTCTCTCTATTAACCATTCCCTAACATTAGTAATGAAGGGATATATGGTTCTATTCAATCCATTCCAGTAGGAAAANAAAATAATGATAACAAAATTCACAGGGATAATAGCTTACAATTTTTGCAATTATTTGTCTTGGTTGGGTCTCTCTATTAACCATTCCCTAACATTAGTAATGAAGGGATATATGGTTCTATTCAATCCATTCCAGTAGGAAAATACCAGGCTTAAACCAACACCTAGGCTGATTGATCTGGATATGATGAAAACGCACTAGATTTCAAATATGAACAAGCTTTTAATTTTAAAACCCTTGGCCACCCTACACACAAGCTACCAAAAACCCTTCTTTCTTTTTAACCACCACATGTTTTTCACTGAATGGAAGCTTCATTATCTTCGGTTTCATTTCCTCTAAACCACTATCTCTTTGGTTGCACTATCTCTAAGCCACCTTTCCTACACATTTCATATCAATGATGATCCCATATTTGTCATGGTTGCACTGCCTCTAAATTACCTTCCCAGGTTGCACATTTAAGAGCAATGATATGCACAAACCATTGGATCCTTCCTTAGAAATACCTAAAATCAATCCATCAATGAACCAAAAAAGAATAATATTTGTTCATTCTCCTCATCATTGAAAGAACACCTTAGATATTCATATTAGATTATGTAGTTCTTCAAAAATATTGGTTCTTGGTACCAGATAGACAGAGAAATTCTCAAGCTACAAATTTATCTTCTCCAATATGTTGGTGTAATATATCTCACGTGTTGGAAGGAAATAGTTGGAGTTAGTAGACAAGGCCTTAGTTCAATTGCAAAAAACCTTACCTAGGTTTCATTTTCCCCTTTTGGCTGGCATTTGCATCTCTTATGCTTTCAGTAGTGACTTCCTTAGGCACTTTCCAAAGGTAGCATAGGAAATATTCAAATTGATGATCGATGATGATGCACATCCATCAAAATCTTCCTGTAAGGGAAATCAAGGAGGATGACTAGTTTTGAAATCTCCTGCATCTCAGAAAATGAAAAAAAAAGGTGTTTTATGTCATTCCAATAAAATTTATATGTATTTCTATTACTATTTTTAACCATTACTATTTTCTTTGAGTTAAATGTAGTGAGGATCCTTTTTGAACCTTGAGTGTGTCGGAAAAATTTGGTCGATATTATTAACTCAAACATGAAAAATTAAATAACTCAAGGTTAAAAACACTTTACAATGAGTTAATTAAAAGGATACATATAACATAGAGGAGAAAATGTTATGCTAGGGTGGTCGAAGGTAGGGGTAAGCAATCAAAACTAAGTGGAGGAGGGGTTGGTAGAATTGTTGGTAGAAGGTGTGTTGGTGTTAAGAGGTGAGGAAGAGGTGTGTGAAGAAGAAGAGTACATAGGTTAGCTTAGTTATAGTAGAGGAGGTTAAAATGAATGAGGCAATGGAGATGGCATATCTGGCCCTTGTTAGATGCTCCTTGGTTGATGTATAGGAAATAAGGTGTTGAGGGATTAGATTATGTTTATAGGGAACCTCTTTTAGGGAATGCACCGGTTTATTATGTGATTTATATAGGTTGGTTGGAATTTATCTTTATATATGTGGCTGATGTGGTGAAAGTTTACAAGACTTTGGAAATGAGACTCATCCCCCTTATCCTTAAAACATTGGTACCCATTCATTAATGCTAGGAGGGAGAGGGTGGATTTGGTGCCAATGTGGGTCGAATTTCCTAGGATTCCAATCAATTTATGGTCTATTGGGGTTTTTCAAGAGGTTGGTAATTCTCTCAAGCATTTTTCGAAGCTTATATGTCTTTTAAGGATAGAAGTTTAATGGTGCTAATGCAAATTTTGGTTAGATTGTATTTGAGGGAAGGTTTGGTTGAAAGCTTGACTCTGCAAAAAGAGGTATCATTCCTTTGTTCAACTATTGGACTACCATGGTGTTCCTTTTAGATGCAATCGATGCCACAAGTATGGGAATTTAGTAGTTGAATGCAACTTGCATCTCAAAAGGAGGGTTTGGGTGAGAAAGCATAAGAAGGAAAGGCATGTTGAAGTTGGGCCTAATATTAAGGTTGGGATTCCTAGCTTTGATTTGGTTGGTCATACCAAGGGTGAAATTTTAGAAGTTGTTGATCCAAAGTCCTTAATGATCGCTCGATCAATGGATATAGTTTCTCTAAGGAAGGATAAGGATCAAGGAGTCTCCTCACCCATTAGGGTGGTTCAAACCAGTGCATCATTTGGTTCTAGTGGTGGTGGTTTTCATTATATTCAAGCTCCGTCTAATTCTCAAGGTAAGTTAATAAAGCACTTGGCTCTTTTAAAGGTAGATTCCTCTTCAAACAAGGGTTTCATTTATGGGGCTTGGGTAAATTTGGGAGTAGGGTATTATTGTGTTTGGGAGAGGGGGTTTACTTTCTATGGCTTCTCTAATTATGTTTTTTGTATCCATACTCCTCAGGGTGTTAATCCAGTCTCTAGACTGTTGGAGTAATTCACACACACCTAGGATTTATTTTTCCTAAGGTTTTTCCTTGTTTATTAGTCATTATTCAGTCTCTTATATTTTATGAAGAATATTCCTCTAGGGAGAATATTCTCTTCAGTTTGATCAATTGAGTGGATTCTAGATGCTACATTGGGATTATCACCATGCAGCATTGGGATTATCACCATGAAGCATTGGGATCATCACCATCTAATGCGCATTGTCCTTGGGATCATCACCATACTAGTGCATTACTCATGATTCCCTGATCTTCTCCTCACTTCACTCTATTTCAGTCAATTAACTGAAGACTGATAGACTAGTTAACTCAACTAGGTGGCAGTTCACTCCCGTAACTGCCTAAGAGACTAGACTAGGTGGAAGTTCACTCCCGTAACTGCTAGTGTGTGTCCAGATCACTCTAGACCACCACTATGGCTCATTAGTTACTCATGTATCCTATATCTATTGTAAATTATTCACTCTTTGAGTGTGGAATATGGTTAATGAGAATTCTTACATTATTTCTCTCATGGTTCTTCTTTCTCAATTTCTCTCTGCAAATGTGTGCGGTATTTTCTAGATAGATCTATTTTGTGCAGGTTCAACACATTTACATGGTATCAGAGCCGAGGGACTGCTAAGCAAAAGCTACACCAAATTATTTTTTGCAGGTACTGAAGATTGAAGAACGCAGAAAAGATGAATTATTCGTCAACAATACTTCTCACGCCTCATAACTATTTGGAGTGGAAGCCAAAAATTTTGATTATGTTCAGATGCAGAGGCTTGTACCAAATAACTATGGCAATGGAAGTAGAACCTGATTCCACCAATGAGAAAAATGACTTTCTCAATAGACAAGATATGGCCATAGGATTTATCTACTTGTCTATTTCTCCAGAAAATTTTCCATCAAGTATATGACGAATCAAAAGAATCAACTCCAAATGAATTATGGACCAAATTGGAGGTTCTATTTGGGAATAAAGAAGATTGTGAATATTTCATGCAGGAGGTTGAACATTTAGAGCCAGAAGAGAAGCCATCAGAAGATCAAACATTTTATTCTGAAGAGTCTTCTACAAAAGTATTTGCACAAATTTGTATTCCATTAATTAAAGATGATGTCTACTCCATTTCAGATTTGTTTTCTGAAATTCATGTGGAAGATATACGGCATGCATCTCAGTAGTCACATGCAGACATTTTTCCATGTGCAATGCATGCATCTCAAGAGACAAAAAGAGAGCCATGCACATCAGACTCAATTCTGATATTTTCTGAGAAATATTTGCAGAAA
>SNQJ01S0068918.1:0-24282 GCA_010110895.2 Picea sitchensis
CTGTGTTTCTCATATGTGTGACTGATGCTGAATTTGCCATTGTTTATTTCCCTGCATTATTGTGATTATCATTTAGTGTCTCAGCAAAGAGTTTAGAAGAAGCATAATTGTTTAAGCACGGTAACAACTGATTCACCCCCCCCTCTCAGTTGTCCAATACTGGTTCCTCCCACTGAAGGAGGACAATTTCAAATTATGGTAAAGCTTTTATTGATTATATGTTTCAAGAAAATTTTGGTTAAGTTCATATGATTGTTTAAATCCTAAAATTGTTTTCTAATGGAATATTATATTTAAGTAGGACCGATAAGAGACCCTCATTTGATAGTGTTATCTGCAACTCCTAGGGATAACTAAGGAGATGATGTCTCAAGGCCCTCAGGCTGCAAACATGGAGTACTGAGAGACAACTTGTCCAGTAGTGTCCACTTACATAGATGGAGACCTGCTTCACCACCACAAATTCCATCTTCATCGTGAGGATATCCACCACACCATCTTGATTCTTGAAGACATTGGGTCTTGCTCCATGAGGTACAAGCCATGTATTATGGTGAGTGCCATTTCAATATTTGAGGAACTTGAGTTTGTTTCATATATTACTGCTTTTCATTATGTAACATGTGCTTGGAAATTATGCACATTTCCCCGTTTCACTCTGGTGGTTGACATTGCACCCTAGCAAGTGAGTCACCCTTACGGATAGGTTTGCTACTAGGAAGTCCTCTTCATGCATCACCATGACATTCTCGAACATACTTTTCATTTTCCACACTTCATCTCCTCATCTCCTTACCTTTTGGGATTTTTGGGTGTACTGACCCAAGAAGGGGTTGTCCCTCATTTCATGGGAAGAAGGGGTTGAAGGCCCAGAGGGGAGATGGCTGGCAAAAGATAAAAGCCTAATTATGAACTAGGGTTTGATCTCTTTCTCTCTTGGAATTGGTAAGGAAAATATGCATTTGTTAGTTATTTATTTCTTTTTCTTGGTCATTGTTGGTTGAAACCCTAGGAGGAGTATGTTGTATACACCCTCCATTAAGCTATATCTTATTTGCTAAGTTTATGTCATTTTTGCAAGGGTTTCTAGGAGAAGTTTGAGTGTGTACACTCTCCTATTTTTGAAACCTAGTTTGATTGGCATACCCTAGGAAGTAAGAGGGTTTACACCCATAGGGATATTGTTGACGTAACTTGTGTTTTTAAGACTCCATTCACCCATATTCGAAAGGCACTAATCTGAATTTTTCCATTGGAGAAATAAATTGTTTTCCTTGGTAAATGTAATTTAGTGATATATCAAACTTGTTCAAGTTGTAAGATTTTATGCATGTTAAGAGCTTGTTAAGGCCACTAGGGCGTCTTGATTGGCTTGGTCTACTTAGAGTTATAACTCATTAAAATGTACAACCATTAGGGCTGCAGAAAAATCATTCTTTGCTTACTTATAACTTACAATTCAACCATTAGAATTTGCTAATAATCTACTAGCAATGTGATTCTTTGGGTGGATTACTTTCCCTATAATCTACTAGTCCAAGTGCATCTTTTGGCTGGATTACTTGTGATTTTTGGTGGCTAATTTTTCTGCTGTAAAAACTTGTTTGCTAAATCCATAAGGCTGAACAATAAATCTGCAGTACTTGTTTCTTATAGCCTTTTTTCAATGCTAAATTCTTGTGCTTTAATACTGGAGTTATACTGGTGTTTCGCTAGCCAATCTCTTGCATCATCTACGTGAATTTTAGCATTCTTTTAGAAGCTCTAATAATCACTTGTTTGTTTATATTTATCTTCATTGACTGATGCAAATAGGGACAACAAGCTTAAATTTCTTGTCCACCTAACATATAGCTCGTAGAATTGACTTTTCTTGTGTCTCGGGCAGGTACAAACACTTTCTGCAGTTACTGAAAGACTTGGAAACATTAAACTACTTCTGAGATGTGTCATCAAAGCCATGTTCCACTCTTCCACTTGACCAATAGGGGAATCCATATCATCATATCAATTTTTGTCTCATTTCCCCTAGGGTCACCCGAGATTCCCCCCTTGAGGTGTTCACTTGGTTGCCAGTATCTTGTGGTTTGGGTCGGGCTATGCCCAACCTAGAACTTGTGAAATAAAAATTTGGCATCGTTGTCGGGGAGGATTTTGAATCCTCTCTCGTTCCCTAACCACACTTTGGAAAGATTTCCTAAAGCCATTTCCCTAACTTGCCTAGAAACTCCATTTGAGGGAAGTACCATTTTCCTTTTTCCCTTTCTTGATGATCTCCTCTTGAAGCTCATTTGTTGACTCCAACTTCCTAGAATCTGTCTTCCCTTAAGAATTTTTCCCTAGGGTGATTCAAACCTTCTAAGGTTTACCGAAGAAGGCCTCCTCTCATGTCTCATGTTGTCAAAACCATTTTCCAAGGTACCATTCCACTTTCTCCAATGGCTCACCCTAGGGAAAAAGATATCTAAAAACCCTTAAACATGGCCACCATTCCCGGATATCTCAATACCATGTCGAAAGAGTTTAATAATTGGTTGCCAAAGTTTCCATGAAATAATGTGGTCATTTTTTATGATCATCTCTATGCCATGAGATGAGACATGGAAAATGCAGACGTGGAACATGAGGATGTGGCAATGAAGCTATTATATTCTTCATTAATTGAAGATTCCCAGAGGTGGTTCATAGGCTACCTAATAATCACATTGCATCTTATGAAGACTTCGCTAAGTTATTCAAGAAAATATGGACATAAAAGAAAGAAAACATAATGCTTCTAGCTCAGTTCAATCATATTTAGAAGAAGGAGAATGAGACATTGAGTGAATTTGAAAATAGGTTTGATAAGTTGTATAGTCAAATCCCGACATATCTACGCCCTACAGACGCAATTGTTCATATCCTTTACATGAATGCATTTGATGGGAATTTTTGTTTCATTATGAAGGACAAGAAGCCCACCACCTTGGCACAAGACAAAGAGTACAACGCATAGATTGAAGAGAACCTCCTTGAATCAAAGGTTGATCCTTTTCATTATCCTTGTGTCAAGGTAGAGACAAAGACTAAATCTTCCAGTAACAATGCTCTTGATCCAATTTCCCTCCTGAATCAAAAGATATATCAGATGAGTACTCAATTTGTCTGGGCACATAATCAAATAATGGGTTGTGTTATCCCCATTTTGTGGGTAACTAAGGAGATTACATCTCCAGGCCCTCAGGTTGTAGATATGGAGTGTCACGAAGATTACATGACCATAAGTACCCTTTTGCATAGATGGAAATACCTCTCACCACCAAAGATGGTCACAGATTTCTAGATGGCATCCACCACATCAATTGGCTTCTGGAAGGGAGTGGGCCTTGCTCCATGAGGTACAAGTCAGTATTATGGTGAGCATCATTTCAATAAATAATCTAATTGAGTATGTTGTATCTTAGACTGCTATAGATTTCATGATCTATTCTTGAACATCATGCCTTTTTCCCTGCTTCACCTTGGTGGTTGACATTCTACCCTAGTAAGTGGTCTTCCTTGGGGATGAGTTTTCTAATAGGAACTCCCTTAAAGAGCCATCATATCGTTTCTGACCATACTTACCACTTTCCATCATTATTCCCCTTCATTTCCATATATCTTAGGATTATAGGGTGTATTTACCCAATAAATGGTTGTCCCTCATTCTGTGGGAAGAAGGGGTTGAAGGCCCAGAGAGGTTGATGTTGGGTAAAAGATAAAAGCCTTGTATAAACCTTCCATATTATTTTCCTAAGGATCATCCAAGAAAGTAGTGAAACACTTATCTTTGAGTAAAGGGAACCCACAATATAATAAAGAATGCTTAAAATGTTAGTTGGAGGATAGGAGGTCTCATCACGAGTCGACCTATCACATCCATGAATATCTAGTGGTATGAAATTGCCATCATCTGTTCACCAAACTTGGGTAATGGCTCTTAGTTGCATGGATGAGAGAAAGGGGGTCTCATCATGAGTCAACCTTCTCATTTCCACTAGGTGTTTATGGGTGACATTTCCATCATCTGGTCACCATGCCAGGGCAATGACCCTAAACCTCTCGTTATGCTATATTGAAAGAAAATACAAAGAAAGAAAGATAAAAGGAAATTGATGGGATTGGAAAAAGTGCATTGTGGACAAAGGTGCCACACACCCTCTACAAAGGCACCACTGAATGAGACACTACGACCCCTTTTATATCACAATCCTTATGCCCATTGATTCCTAATCCCAACCAGTTCATCCACTTTACCTGGCTTAGAGAGGGATCTCTTCAAAACTCTCCTTGACCTAGGTAAAGATCTACCAAATAGGACACCTTGTCAACCCTCCCATATTCAAGATTCACAAGTCGCATAGTGTCCTTGAGAAATTAATTGTTTGATATAGTGATCTTTGATGCACATGCTTAGGTGGCTCATTTATTGATTGGATTCACTTATCATGATGTTATGACTTGAGATCCTTAGAGGGCGTGTTTGTTTGTCTTTGCAGGACCTAGCTGGTGGACAATTTTGGAAGAACAAGACAAGATTGGACTTCCATGGGGCTACAAGCCCACAGTTTGGATGCCAAGGGCTCGCATTCTGGATGAGAAAGATCAAACTTGGAAGGCCTTGAGATTGACTTGAACGACATGGCCTTGGGAAACGTAAATTTTTATCTTTTGAAAGGTCTCTTGCTTGGACTTGGTTTTCCTCATTGAGAGGAGTCTTCCTCTACTAGGGAATCCCCTCTCTTCCACTACTTTACTTATTGTTACAAACCCTAACCTATAGACATTAGGGCTGATCTAACCTAGATAAACTACTAACCATAACTCCTTAGCCAACCCTAGACTAGCTCCTAAATTTTGCACAATAACTCCACTAATCATGGCACATATTTTGGGCTAATTGTTGGCATATTTTGATGGTGTAATTTGTTATAAGTGACTAAAATCTACATCCATAAGGCTGAAATTTTCTGCAGAAATATACATGTTACAACAACTTGTTTTATTCATCTTCAAAGTGCCATTTTTTTATCCTATATTCATTGGCAATCTTGATGTTGATTTACTAAACTAGTTTAGATCCTTGCATGTTGATTTAGATGCTTTATTTATTGATATAAACTATCATCTATTGCTGCAAATTAAAAACAACAAGTTTAACTTGCTGATCCATACTAACATATATCATTGCAAGTTGGATTTTCTTCTGTCTCGGGTAGGTAGAATCATCCATAGAAGTCCTATACCTTTGGGGAAACAATCACTTGACTTACACATCAAATATTCCCACATTTTACTCCACTTAGACTTGACCTCTAGGGGCTTCACTTCCATCTCTAACCATATCCATGTCATTCCCCTTGGGTCACCGAGATCGCCTCCCTAGAGTGACCTAGTCACCCTTAAAATGTGGGACCTACATCGATGTGACATTGGGTGTAGGATTCCCAAGTTGTAGCACTTTCTTTGTGGTTGGGTCAAGATTTTCCCTACCTACAACTTGCGCTATAACATTTTGGCGTCATTTCCAGGGAAGATTTTGAATCTTGTTCATACCCTAACGAAACTTTGGTAAGCTATCCTAAATCCTTTTCCTTAGATTACCTGATGACTCCACCCAATGGGTGTTCCCTTTCCCTTTTTCTTGATGAGATCATATTGAAATTTGTCTGGCGACTACACCTTTCTAGAATCCTTCTTTCCCGAAATATTTTCCCCCTGGGAGGTTCAAGCCTTCTAAGTTTTACCAGAGAAAACCTCCACTCAAGTCTCCCGTTGCTAAAAACCTTTTCCATAATACCCTTCCTCTTGTTCCAATGGCTCACTCTTGGGCAAGGGACCTTTACAAACCCCTTAACATTGACAATATCCAAGGTTACCCTAACAAAATGCCAATAGAAGTCAAAAAGTGGTTGCCAAAGTTCCCAGGAAACAATGTGATAAATGTTGAAGACCACATTTATGTCATGGGTCGGGACATGGAAAATTCAGGTATTGATCATGAGGATGTGGCCATGAGGCTATTTGCATCATCATTGACTGAAGAATCCCTTGATTGGTTCAAAGGAATCCTTGATAATCATATCACGTCATATTATGATTTTTCCAACTTATTCAAGAGCATATGGTCAAGAAAATCATATGGTGGGACACTTGGGACTCAATTCAATCAAATAAAGAAAAAGGAGAATGAAAAAGTAAAGGAATTAATTTCAAGACTTGACAGGTTGTACAATCAAATTCCAACACATTAGCGTCCTATAGCATCACCAGTTTGTCTCCTTTACATGAATTCTTTTGAAGGGCAGTTCCGATACATTCCCAAAGATAAAAATCCTACATCATTGGCAAAGGCTAAAGAGTTCAGTATTGACATTGGAGAGAATCTCCTTGATTCAAAAATATAACCTTTTTTGTACCCTCATATCAAGACAAAATCAAGGATGAAGGTTTCCAACAATAGTGTTCCTGATCTGAGTGCTCTCCTGACTCGGAAGATACACCAAATGAATAATCAGTTTGTTCAGGTGCATAATCAACTTGAACCATATGACTATAGTGGAAATAAATCAATCTGCCCCCAGACAACAGTTTGCAAAACAAGAGAGAGATTCCACCAGTTGGAAACCAAGACCTCAACAAGAGGCAAAGGCCCCAAATACTTTGAAACCTGTTAGGACAGTTGATATAGAAGCTTGTTGTCTCCCATGCCAAGAACCCCATAGGGAATATGATTTCCCCCGACGAGACAAAGATTATCCTAATGTTATAAACTTCATGATTTGAAATTTCAATGATGAGCAAGTTACCTAAGAACAGATCAATGGATCTAGAAGGATAGAAGAAAGAGAGGGGAGACTTCAAGCCTTAAATAAATTGACATATGATTGGAAGAAGGAATTAAGGAGGAGGGAAATTATAATCTAAAGAAGAAACAATACTTCATCCCCTTCGTCATAGCCTGATACTGTTATAACTCTAAATTGCACCCGACATGCATACCTAGCATCAAGCCATATAACTTGCTATATTTACCAAGCCATTTATGAACAACTCTTCTAAAAGCCATCATTTTGAAGGTGTACGTGCCCACAATTATTGCCCATGTACACACGCTTGCTGAGCCACTACAACCCGCATACACTCACAAAATATCACAAAATGTGGAAAATTTCATAGGATACTGGTTTTTGGGCCATTACATAACCATTTGACTCCCCATAGCCAGTCACCCCAACCATTACTATCCCTTTTGGTCTATAAAAGAAGGGGTTGGGTTCCCATTGCAAAAAGGAAATCACGAGAGCAAAGAAACTTTGCCCATTTTATCAATCCTCCTTTACCCCAATTGTAAAGCCCTTACCATTTCCCTAAGAGAGAACTGAAGAGGAGAAGAAGATGTGGAAATAGTTGGTGCATGGTGAAGAGGAGCCCAGGACCAAGTTCGAGGAGCAGTGTCATTCTCATGTTGTAAGTGACTTTTGTGAGATTGATATAAAGAAGTATTTTTTTCGTCCCTCCAAATGACATCTTAAACTTATATGATTTGTTTACATTTCTTGTTTATGATGTCTAACCCACTAATACATATGTAGAATACATGCTTGTAGTTTCTTGTTTGTATTTTGATGAATGCAGGTCAGCCTTGGGAGGATATTTGTAGTTAGGAAACAACCAACCGCAAAGGGATCCACACCGGATGTGGAGTTTAAGGTAGGCCTACCAGATCCCTCTCTCTTGTCTTTTATGTATGATTGTGGGGTAATGTTGGGATAGTGATAAAAAGTAGGAGACTTTAGACGGTTAGCTCTACCTACACTTTAGACCCTTTGTGTAGTCCGTAGAGTGGTTTTCCCGCTATAACATAATTGGCGACTGTACTAGGGATGCCTCTAGGGTCTTTGGGGATATTTCGTTTTGGGTGCTTTGAATCGGTTTATTCACTGCTTTCTGAGTTTCTGTAAGCTTCTATGTCTTTAAGGGATGTTGGTCTTCCATACCAGTACTCCCTTCCTGTGTTGGACTATTGTTTTTTCATTTTTTTGAGGAGTTACAGAGGTGTATGCGGACTGTAGTGGGCCTGCACCTGTGCATACACTCCCTGCCCTTGGACAAATCACATACATATGCTAGTTGTTGAAGTGTCAGTAGCATGCCTGTTGAGAACATTTTTGTAAAAAGAAGAGGCAGTCATCCTCTTCCCTGTCAGGAGTCACACTCCTCAGGGGATTTATTGATCTAGTACTGGTCTCTGTTATAGCAGTCTGTAGCCTAGGTCTGACTTCAATTTAGCTTTCTTTTGACAAAAGATTTCTTGTTTTTTCTTTGAATAGGGTTTTTAGACAAGTTGGTGAGTCTTCTTTGATCTGGCTACTTGGTATTGTCAGTGACTCCCTGCGATCTGTGATTGGGCCAGAAGCCATTTCTTGGTCCTGTCTTGTCGTCATTTCCACCCCTTTTTTGATTTGGAATAAAAGAAAAGAATTCATTTTCAAATTTCTTGTTTTAAAGCATAAAAAAATAAAAAAATCTTTCATTTCTTTGTTTGGTAAAGTAGTTTAGGTTAAGTTGCTTCATTTACCAAGGAAAAAGAAAGTTTTATTAATTTCTTTACTTGAATTCTTAGGACATTAAGTACCTCGTAGTCGAGCAAAATATTGTCTTGAGTTTTTCTTTTCAAATATCTAAGAAAAGTAGTTATGAAAAGTTTGGTGAAAGAGTTTCAATTGGCGAATCTTTATTTGTGAAGAAAGAAGTACTTTTGTTTCCAGTATCATCTTATGCTATTCTCTTTCATCTCTTAAAGAACATCATTGGTTTCACTTTCATTCCTTTTGACTTAAGAAAACCACTAAAATTAACACCTAATTAAAATTTATTAGACTTTCTATTTGAAGGGTTCATTAATTTAGTCTAGGCTAGAGCCTTGATTTAGGATTGGAGAGGAAACTCTTCATGGATACAAAAGAAAACATAAGAGTCTGAGATAGGGCATGCTTGAAAGTCCAATAACCATGAAATTTATCTAGCACCCCCCTCTAACACAGGGGATAAACACGAGGTCACGTGCGGAAATGTAGCAGAGATAACCCCTCCAAAGCTGGACCAAGCATAGTGGGGAACACATTTAGAGGGCTTATCTTGGGATTTCGTTGATCACATTTTCCATGGAGCTTCGTGGGTATCGAATCCATTCAAGGTCCTCGGTCGTATTCAAGAACACTTGCTTTTGATACCCTTGATAGTTTTCAGGCTTGATACCCTGCTCATTGTGGTCCACCCGACTATCGACTATACCCGCCTGGTGACTGTTCGCACGCTGGAAACCTAGTTGTCTTTATATTAGTGACTTACACATGTGACTGCGGGGGTATACCATGGTACCTAAGGAAGACATCGGGCCATGATTTTTAGAGTATACCTGGAGGGTGCTTCCATATTCGAGTTTCACTTGGACCGGTAAGTTTCTCTAGTGTTGGTTGTTGTAACTGTTCTTCCAACTAGCCAGTGATATGCTTGTCTTATCTCATAGGAACTTTTACTAGTGCGTGCTGGTTTTTAAAAAATTATAGAAAGACCTAATGTGTCATTGATCTTCTCACACAGTGGAGGATCAAGAGCTCCACCGGTCTCAAAGGATTTTGGGCCTGCCACCGGTTGATCTCGAGCCACCCCCGCCACCGCTAAGGCAAAAACTAGACCAGCAAGGGTCTTTTGAGGTGACCAGGTTACAGGGAATTGTGATCGAGTCATCTCCTTGAGGAGAACATTTGATTCTAGAGGAACCAATCATTTATGACCTCAGAGCGCAAGCTCTTGGTTCGTATAACCCTCCAATCATTGATCTATCGACGCTCATCGTTGTATAGGTTCAACATTACAAGTGTCAGGTAGTTTCACAAGCAGAAATGGAAACAAATGCTACTACTTCCTTAGGGAATCCTCACATTCCCTCTACGAATGTCACTACAGGAGGTGTTCTGCCTCCTAACCAACCATCGTCGGTCTGGACCACTATGGTATCGACTGCCTCTACCTTGGGCAATGGTCCAATTCCGTCTATGGCAACGATCACTACTCCTTTCACTCAGAGTGCGACAGGACCTTCGTTCTCATACGGGATGCATGGCTTCGGTACAAGCACTGTACTTTCCTACTCCACTCTACAGAATTTAGGTCTCGGGGTAGGGATCTCCAATGCTCCTCTGTAAGGATCTATGGGGGGCACTTCAGCTCCCTATAATTATTTCCCTTATGGAGGGGGTCATATACCTCCTTCATCCCCTTCGCTAGGCGGAGCTCACTAGCATTTTGTTGGGCGAACATAAATTATAGTTTGCTTGGAGCAGGGAGTCAAGGACTACCTTCTTATAGCATGTAGATAGGTTCAACGCCATTATTTTTTTTCGGCGTGTTTGGTAACAACGCTTTCTCGTCAGCTGTCATCTTGGCCAGGGGAAACCCCGGTTATGGACAACAAAATCCTATGAAGGGTACTATTCCTGCACAGAGGGAAAACTTAGGAATTCCTTCCTCACAAGGACCTTGGAATCCATGGCAGAGATATGTTCTCTTTTCATGGATGTTGACTAGGGGAAACCCCTTCCATAGCCAATGGAACCTCGAGCAGGACTCAACACCTATGCCCGTCGGATTGGTAGGGGGAAACCCTTCCCAAAATCCTTGGAATGCGACACAAGCCCATCCCTTTACATCATATTATGAGAGTCAGCCGATGACATCTTAACAAGCGTAGAATCTGTACACTAGTCATGACCATGGTTATTACTAGAACCTTGGCCAACAACCTAACTTTGCCTAGCAACATTTTTCTAGCCAAACTCTAGGATCCTTTTTCCCTGGTTACAATCAACAACCCAAATTACTGTTTCTAGCAACTCTGCACTTGCCAGACTTAACAAGGTTATTAAACGACCCCATCTGTCCCGATTCGCGTTGGCCCCCTATGCCAACCAAGTTGCCTTCTGACATCCCAAAGTTAGAGGCCACGCCTAATGAAGATCCAGGTGATCATGTGACTACCTTCCATTTATGATGTTCTTTGAGAGACGACTCCGTATAGTTTCATTTGTTTCAGTGCACTCTCATCGAGAGTGCGGAGAAATGGTACATCGAGCTCAACCGCTCAAGATACTCTTCCTTCGACGAATTGGCAATGGATTTCTTAAAAAATTTCCAATTACCTGTGAGATACGATGCCAACACCGAATTGCTAGCCAACTTTGAGAAGGCAAAAGAGGACCATATCTTAGATCACATTCGAGAATGGAGACGCTGAAAGAGTTTGATAAAAGTGTCAGTCCCACTATCATTCCTTCTTGAGTGGTTCCTTAAGTATTTGGTACCTCATTTATCTAAAGACGTCACAACCTCGGGGGTCTTCTTAGAGGAAGAAGCAATAATGAGAGCCCAAAAACTAGAACTGATTTACTCTCAGTCTGGTTTACTTTACGAAGTTTTACCAGATGCACCATGGTTGATACTTGACAAGACTAGACAAATATTTGGACCACATGCCGATGGTATTGTAGGTTCAGCACAAATGAATCCCATTGATCAGCTGTCGAATCAATTGTAGTAATTGTCAATACAGTAGACAATGTCCAACCAGACCATTGGTCTGGCTGCTCCCCCTACTCAAACGTCGGATGTACACATTGTGCAATTGACAAACCCGAAGGCCACCCAACAGCCTGACGGAAAGAAGAAACAACAAAATAAGGGTAAGGGGGATAAGAAAACTACCAATAATGCTGGTGAGGGAAAAACTAAAAAGAATAAGTTGAAGTATCTGTGTAATCTATGCAAGGAATACCATCCGACTCACCAGTTCCCTTAGCTTGCAGAGGTCCATAATTTATTGGCACAATAGCTCCTTGTCGTGTTAATGAATCCATTTCTACATGGGAAAAATTTAGTTCAAGCCTCTTAAAGTGTGCAAGGGGCCGATCAAGGACCCCCTCCATCTTCAAGTAATCCTTCGTCCGTGAATGTGTACATGATGAAAGGTAGCATTGACATAATGACTAAGACACGCGACTACGGAATGCCAAACACCCCTAAAAAGGGTAAAGAAGTTGAAAACCCATCTCTTCCTCTCCAGAATGAGAAGACGTTGGGTGAAACAATGAAATGCATCCCCAAAGGTGTGTTCAAGAAATCTTCTCACAACCCAAATGCAAGGGCCTCCCAGAACTACTCTGTGGTAGAGGATTTGTCACAAACCCCTTGTGCAATGTTAGCTTTGGAAGTCTTCTAGAGCTGCTCTTCCCAGAGAAAGGCTCTATTAGTTTCCTTAGGATCTACTGAGACTTGTAATATGGGAACGATCATGCTTGATATGACTGAATTAAAGACTCATCTTCCTTACCACGTAGTGTTTCAGATAGTAATGGCTTACACCACGAAAAGTTTTACTCGAAACATTTTTTACATAGTGGTTGATGAGGGTGCCTTGACATGCGTGATGTCTTTGGCATGTTGGAAGTCCATTGGACAACTTGTTTTGCCTCCATCACCTACTCTTATTATCTCTTTCAATGGTCATTCATTCCGACCACATGGAATCATCCCTGCTTTTCCCATGCAGTTAGGAGGGAAGACTATGTGTGTCAAATTTGAAGTGGTTGATGTGTCTCTCGACTACAATCTCTTGTTAGGAAGGATTTGGACCTACTCTATGCAAGCAGTGGTCGTGATAGTTTTCCAAGTCTTGTTGTTTCCACACGAGGGTCGGATCGTGACCATTGATCAATTATCCTTCTCCCATCCTGACCCTTCATCAGGGGTATCCACAGTCACGATGATTGATAACCCTCAGCCCGACATTGTCAACATAGGGGTTGGTTTGTACCCACCTTTCATGGGTACCTTCGATTACCCACCTCCGATAGACAATGTCCATTACATGTCGGTTGTCCCCAACCAGCCTAGGGCCAAAATATTTCAAATCGTGTCGTTTCTCACAACTTACTTTAACAATCTGTGGACTCTTCCTTCCCCATCAGCCACGATGGAAGGGACAAGGCACCATGGCATGGCCATGCCTTTGTCCGTGACAAAAGTTGCATACTCTACAATCCAACAATCTTCCGTCGACTCCAATCCGACTCCTGCACAGGAGTTAGATCTAGTTATCGAGCCTATATGGGCTCAAGGTTCCCTCGCCGATAGTGATTCTTTAGACTTAGTCTTTCCTTCAGATGAGGTGATTATTGAGGCAATGACTAGTCCGGACATACCCTAGGATGATCTTCATCATAGATCTTACTTCCTCCCAGAGTTAATAAGAATTGAATCATGTGAATTCACTCTGACTATGACTGGAGATAAGGGTTGTCCTATCAATCCTTTGGCTATGCACGTTGTTTACATTGAAGGAAATATGGAAACCATTGCTCAAATGATACCTATAGATATCTTCAGAATCCCTGGCATCGTGGAGAATATCTTTGTCAGAGCGGACTTCTCCCCCGAGGAGATTCAAATCTACATAGATTTATTTAAATAATTCTGTGACATGTTTTCCTGGTCTTATGAGGAAATGCCAGGCATATATCCAAGAATCGTTGAACATGAAATCACAACATATCCTGATGCTAAGTTGGTCCGGCAGAAGCTTCATCCAGTCAACCCTAGGAAAGCAACAATTATTAAGGCTGAAGTAGAGAAACTACTCCAAGCTGGTTTAATCTACCCCGTCCAATTGACTCAATGGGTGTCAAATCTCATTCCAGTCAAGGCCTTTCGTGATTTGAACAAGGCATGTCCAAAAAAAAATTTCCCCACGCCATTTATTGACCATATAGTCAATGAATGCACAGGTTGTGAAGCCTTTTCTTTCATGGATGGTTTCTCGGGATACAATCAGATACAGATCAAGCCTGAAGACCAACATAAAACCACTTTCATCTGTCTGTGGGGTACATTTTCTTATCGGAAGATGCCTTTTGGTCTTAAAAATGTTGGAGCTACATTTTAGCAGGCCATGTCTTTTGCTTTCCACAACCTCAAACACATAGTCAAGGCTTATCTCGATGATTTAGTGTCACGATCTCCCAAGAGAGATGATCATCCTGCACACCTCTGACTTATCTTTGAGCGATGTCGCTACTATTGGATCCTCTTGAATCCAAACAAATGTAGTTTTTGTGTCACATCAGGTCTTTGCTTGGTTTCATTGTTTCGACAACAGGTATCATGATCGATCCTCTAAAGGTTGAGGCAATAGTTCAGTTGGCTTCCCCGTGCACAATCCCTCAACTTCAGAGTCTACAGGGAAAAATGAACTTTTTATGACGTTTCATCGCGAACTATGTTGAGATCACAAAGGGTTTTATGCATTTAATGAAGAAGGACATTCCTTTTCATTGGGATGAAGCTGCTTAGCACTCTTTCGAAGAATTGAAATGCGCCCTCACATCTACCCCTCTGCTTCGGCCACCCAATTATAACAAATATTTCTTATTGTACTTGGCCACTGCGGAGTCGACCATCGGTATGGTCTTAGTTCAGGAGGATGATTTTCTCTCAGAATATGTGATTTGTCACCTGAGCCGAGGCTTGGTTAAACCAGAACTCAATTATTCCCACATTGAAAAACTTGTGTTGGCAACAGTTCATTCTATCCAACGGTTCTGTCATTACATATTTTTTCACAAGACCATTGACATTTCCATTGTGAATTTGCTTCAATACATGTTTACACGATGGGTAATTGGCGGAAATATCAGTATATGGATAGTTATCCTCCAGGAATTCAAATTGGATTTTGTTTCCACGAAATCCAAAAAGTCGTTGGTCTTTGCGGAACTCATTTCAGAAATTTTGGTCGAATTAGGTGATGTTATACCCGAAGAGTAACCTATCAAAGGAGACATGTTTTTGATCGCATCTTTAGACTCCTGGTATGGAGATATACTAGTCTATCTCCAAACTTTGAAGTTCCCTACCTCTTCTTCTTGTGATGAGTTTCATCGTATACGCCATCAGGCCAAAAACTATCTCATACTTGAGGACACTCTGTGTTGTCGAGGTGTAGATTGCATCCTTCACCGATGTCTCACCCATGAAGAAGAAAAAATCATGCTTAACGATTGCCACACTGGAGCATGTGGCGGTCATTTGTTTGGGTTGGAAACAACGCAAAAGATTCTACGAGCCAATTACTTTTGGCCGACATTAATCAAAGATTGTGTTGAATTAGTCACTAAGTTCCACCCATGTCATATCTTCTCTCGGAAGATGAGGGCACACCCCACTCCCATGTTTCACTTCATCACAGTTGGTCCCTTCACCAAGTGGGGGATTGATTACACTACATGCAATCCTCCTTCCACAAGGGGGAACCATTATTATCATAGCAGTAGACTACTTCACGAAGTGGGTTGAGGCTATGCCAACGTTTAAATATGATGGCGAGACTACAACTCTCTTTTTGTTTAACCAGATAATAGCAAGGTTTGACATTCTGAGAGAGATTGTCACTGACCATGGTAGTCACTTTCAGAAAAAAATGATGTCTGAGTTAACATCAAATCTTGGGTTGAGGCAAGAACATTTATCACCCTACTACCCACAAGAGAATGGTCAGGTGGAAGATGTGAATAAATCCCTTAAGACTATCTTACAACTAACGATCTATTCGGCCAGGTCAAATTGGCATTTGATGTTGTATTTGACATTATGGGCCTATCGAACGTCTGTTAATACTGCAACCATTTTCTCACCTTTTCAACTCATTTATGGGATGGAAGCAATATTGCCTATAGAGTGTCATATCCCCTCTCTAAAGTTGGCAGTACAGTTATTTCCAGAAACTTCACCACTTGAAGAGCATTTATTATATCTTGAACAACGCAATGAGCAGCGTCGGGATGCAGCCTTGGCTAATGAGGCTCACAAACAAAAAGTCAAGTGTCAGTATGATCGGTCCTTCCATCCTCAGATTTTCTCTAAAGGCGACCTTGTCCTAGTCTATGACCAAGATAAGGACCCTCTGGGGGCAGGCAAGTTCAAAACCATGTGGTTCAAACCTTTCATTGTGAAGGAGGTTCTAAAGAAGGGCGCTTATCATCTGGTAGAATTTGAGGGAAATGCTTTGGTAGAGCCTAGAAATAGGCTCTACCTCAAGAAGTATTACTCGTAGGTGGGTCTCCTTGGGTGACTTCTTGTAACATATGTATAGTCCTATACATTCTCTTTTTATTTTTCGTCTTTTTGTTTTATGGACGTGTCATTTTTTATGTCATCTTTTTCACTGTGGCAGATGTCAAGTGAATCATAGATGTTCTTTGGGTTCACGAACGATGCTATCTGACATGCTCAGAGGCTTACTTCCTCAACTTGGGTGATTTTCACACCTAAGGGCCAATTTCTATCTTCATGAGGTATCCGTTTAGGTGACACCAAAAACAATGTCATTGAATACAACACAGTCTTAGAGTTGCTTCGTGACGCTTTGTTGCATGGTATCTTTCACCTCCGGGTCTACTTAGATGCTCAACTGGTTGTGTCTCAGTTAAATAGGGTTTACTGCATTTACAATCCTACACTACATCGACGGTTCCTTAGGGTACGTGTCTTAGAAAAAAGTTTTGATTACATTACATATTTCCATATTCCTAGGAGATTGAATCAAATCACAGATTCTCTAGCTAATCATGTATTAGATTGGCATATAGCACACATGTAAGAAAAATCACACACAAGCACATGTAAATACATTTGTAAAATAGATGTAATCCATAAGACATAAAAAAGATGAAAAAGATCCATATATATATCAAAAAATATCAGAGTACATGAGTGGATGCAAGTGCCTCAAAAATATGTCCAGTCAGAGTCACGGGGCTTATGCCCTCAAAAATATACAAAAGGCTCTCTCGACACGTAAGTAGTCTAGCCTAGCTAAGGGCGAGGCCTGTTGGCCCTGCCGTAGTTAACAACAGTGTTTGCCAAATGCCAAAAAAGATGGACCCAGGTCCATAGCACCCCAACCACGTGAGGTTGCATTGACGGTGGGAGATCCTCGATCTCCGCCATAGGGACTGTACGAGTGAGCGTGGTAAGGTTCCGCTCTACCCATCTCAATACTCTATCAGCCTCTACGGCTAGAGGCCCCCCTGATGCTGCTGGTCCTGCCTCTGGTCGAGGACGCCGCCTAGTCCTCGAGAAGTCTGCTGGATGCACTAGTCCCACATCTATAGATAACAGATACATAGGTGTCAGATACTCTGGTATACAAAAAAAATGGTATATATCAAAAGACATAAAAATTAATTAAATTTGAAAAGAAAATTTACCCATCTCTCCTTGCTCCACTTTGGGAGGTACATGCATGTCAAGATCTCTGGAAAAGTTAATCCTGACATAGGGGTAGTCCTATATTGTCAGAATCTGTCGTGACCACTAGTCAAAACATTTTTCATATAAGGCCTCGATAGTCCTCCCCCCACCCTATCGCGACAATAGCACCGCCCATCTGCATAGCATCGGGAGAGTGGCCTCATGCCCTCGTATAGTCTCTCGAGGACTAAGGATGGGTACCCTCTCGAAGAAAAAGGATCACAAAATGGTCCCAAACCTGAAGTTACAGTGCTCTCATATCTAACACTCTGTTAGTTGTCTCTTCATGCAATCCAACATGGTGGTACTCCAGTCGAAAATCTGTGCATTTAAGCACTTTACCACACAATGCATGTGCGCCTAGGAAGCTTGATGCAAAGTCGCAGATCCATTGATTCACCCAATGAGTAGAACTATCACTTTGAGTGATAGGTTGTTGATCTTATGAATAGGCACCTGAGAACACACTTTCTCAGTAATAGCCTCGCAATGGAGTCTGATCAACTCCTCAATGTTGTGGGGCCCGTGGGGAAAGGTACGCAAGTTGACTGGATCCCCTCTCCTCGAGAGACCAGTCAGGAAGTAAATGTCCTTAGTCATTGGATTCAACGACTAACCCTCGAGCATGAATGCCTCTGCATCACTATGCCAGTAATATATCAATGCATTTAGCAACCTGGGTTGTGCCCTTATAAATGAACACTAGAAGAACTTTAGCAACCCGCATTGTGACAAAACAACGATAGAAGCAGGGTCCTCGGAGACTAAAAAATCAATTTCCTCATGCTCCCTCTCTTTCCAATGCACATACATCTTGAAAACATAAAGAAATGGAGAGTTAACTCTTGCATTTCCCACTTATTAAGGGTGTACGTGGGCTATCTTTAGGACAGTCTCGTGTGTTAGCATTAGAAGTCACTCCTGGATTGCGACAGGAGCAGAGCCCAACGCCCATCAGTTTATGTCATGAATAAATTTAATGGGTGATCGAATGGGTAGAGACCCAGGAAGGTATCACTCTAACTTAGGGACTAGGCCTGGTATGTAAAGAACAAAGGAGGTCTTGATCTAACTTCCGTCAGTGAGTTGATTGTAAAATGAGCAGGTGGAAGACTTGGTGAGATGAGTGAGAAAGACTGCCTCTGGCATCAGCCCTTTCAACAGCTTGAGGAAGAAAAGCTCAGAATACAAGATCCTCTTGGTTCTGAGTTTCAAGGAATTGAAGGGTGACTTGACTGGATCCTCCAATGCCAAATCATTCAGCATTGAGAAAATACAAGAACTGATTAGAAACAATGCAACTATTACAGTGATCCAACCTACATCATCCTATAATAGCGCAACTCGATTGGAGCCTCCAATTCCGAGCTGTTCTAACACAGTGTAAACAAAGAGATGGAAAGAAGTTGACATTCATAAGGAAAGAAGTCTCAAGTGCCAATACATAACCAGAGCGACCAATGCTTCATTAAGATTTTACAATCGGGAGCCTAGCTCAACCATCGATAGATTACAAAATGGCAAAAATGCCTACATATACTCAAAACAAAACAACAACAGTGAAAACGAGACACTGCATTAAAAACATTGCGTCTGCATGTCTTCTGGCAGTCTACGCATGCAGACTCTGGACAATCGTGCACTTATGTCAGATGCAATCAGTCTCCTGACTGTCCTACAGATGAATCGACATGATTTTAATCCTTTGCCGGAATTTCCATTTATGGCGGAGACTATGTCTAACCACCTCCAACAACTTCAATAATTGCTTTCTTGGGATCGGGAACAATCCTGGTCAATTCTACCCTCTAGGACATGGAGGTCTCCTCATGGTGCCACCTGGATCAGCTGAATAGTCTAATGGATAAGGCGTTGAGGATCTGGCATGCTTGGTGTGGAAAGGGGAAAGGGAGTGATCACGAAAACAACAGGGGTGAGACACATGGCAAGAAGAAGGGATGAAGGTGACGGGATATAATGGTAACAGGGGACACATTATTTATGGGATGCTGACGTGGAAAGGAGTGGGACAGATGTTGGAGGACGAGGAGGGGCCAAAGGAAACGGGCCATGTCATGTAGTTAAGTGGAGAACAAATGGCAGGGGAGAAAGAAGTACAGAAGGCGACATGACAGGAAGGGGGCCCCACGTCAATACCACACCATTTCGGACCCCCCCCGCCTTTATTAAAGGCAGAATGACAGAGGGGGTTTGGAATCGCTTGAGCACCATCGATCTAGGCTCCTCAATCTCGACCGTTTGAGAGATGCGTGCCCAATTCTGGACCCCCCCCCCGTTAAAGGCAGAATGGCGAGGGGGCTCTGGAATGAAACCTCAGCCGTAGATCTAGGCAGGCAGATCTTGGTTGTCCAAAACTACCTGCTCATTAAAATGACACGCCCACCCTCTAAACTTTGGTAAAAATGGGTTTTCAAAATCTATTTCTTTTCCCAAGGGGATGCTTCTTTTAGGAGAGTACCCCCTACATGATTATGTTCTAACATTAGGCTCCATGGGGGATGACACGCCCCCTGCGGGCTGCCGAGAACTCTTTTGTAGCTTCAGTGCCTTGCTGTTGGGCTATGGAGTCATTATTTAAAACTTAAAGATAAAATAAAAACAATATATACAACCGCAGAATATCCATGTGCGGCTCAAGAAAACCATCTTTTCAGGAAATTCCGATTCACAAGGTCATTGAAAACTTCTTGATCCTTCAAATCTCACAACCTGTAGGTATTATTTGAAAATACTTCAGAGATTTTGAAGGGACTGACCCATAGGGCTTCAGATTTTCCGTGTTTTCCCTTGTCTTGTTTAGGAGCATCCCATTTCAGTACCAGGACTCCTATATGGAACTCTTCCTTCTTGGCCTTCTTATAAAAAACCTGCTTGATCTTCTGCTGATGGTCCTGAATTCTATTCATTACCCATTCTCTAGCCTGCTGGACCTCTACCATTTGATGAATTCTTCTGATCATGTCATCAGACTCTTCTTGATAATCCTGGAAGAACTTTGCTACAGGAATGGCTAGCTGAGAAGGGAAAACAACTTCTGCTCCATAAACTAATTGGAAAGGGGATATTCCTATAGATCTCTTTGTGGTTACTTGATTGGCCCATAGAGCGAATTTAAACTTTGAATCCTAGGCCTTTTTGTTGTCCTCCAATAGTATTTTGATGATCCTTATCAGGCTTTTGTTGGAGGACTCTGCTAAACCATTTCCCTGGGGATAGTATGGGGTGGAGTGAATCAGTTTGATCCCGAATTTCTCACAGAACTTGGCTAACGGCTCAGCCTTGAAAGAGGATGTGTTATTAGCGATAATCTTACTTGGGTAGCCAAATTTTGTGATGAGGTCTTCCAGGAATCCAATGATTACTTTGTGGGAAGCACTCCTAGTGGGAATAACTTCTATCCACTTAGTAAAGAAATCTGTGGTGGTAGTTAGGATCCATCTGTGCTACCCATTGGAAGCAGGGTGGATTTATCCAATAAAATCTAGGCCCCATTGATGGAAAGGCCCCGAAACAACTACATGATTTAAAGGAAGAGATTTAAGATGTTTCTTTTCTAAAAATCTTTGGCATTTGATGCAATCTCTGACCTTTCTGCAAATGTCAGTGAATAAGGTGGGCCAGTAGTACCTAGCCCTAAGGATTTTGTAGGCTTTGGTCTTCTAGAAATGATGCCCTCCACATAGGCTGCTGTGAAATTCAACAATGATCTTGTCAGCCTCTTGTGGATTCATACATTTCAAAAGGACCCCCAGGGGGTCTTTCCAATATAAAACTTGATCGACAAGGCAGTATCTAACTACTTTGAGCTTTAGAGATCTTTCCTTGTTTCTTTGCAGGCCATCTAGAGGCCACAACTCTTGTAGAAAATATATGACATCCTTATACCAAGGACATCGAGCCAACGGGGGTTCTTCTTGGGGGTCTACATCAGACAACTGATCCTGCTGATTTTCTGAGCATTCATTGATGAAACCTACCCCCAAAGCTTTGCAATTTGCTTCAACCAACAGCTTGGCTAAACCTTGACCTTTGATTAATTTGGTAGGCCTTATTTCCAAGTCAAACTCAAGGATCTTGGCTATCCATTTACTCCTCCTCCCGTCTATATTAGGTTGAATAAGAATGTACTTAACAATGACAGAGGGGACATATGCAATGATCTTAGACTGTAGGACATAGGTTCTAAAATCTTTGAGAGCCTTTACCAGGGCATAGGCCTGCTTCTCCATAATGTCGTACCTGACCTAGACATCCCCTAGAGCTCTGCTAAAATAGGCTATAGGATGCTCTAGCCCAACCTCGTTTGTCTGTAATAAAACAACAACCACTGTGTCAGATGAGGCAAAGGAGAAAATAAGGAAATCCTTTGAGTAATTGGGACTGATAAGCACAAGAGATTCTGTTAAGGCCTTGTTTATCTTCTCAAAGGAATTTTGAGATTCATAGGTCAACCTCACTTCATTTTCCTTTCTCAACATGGTTGTTATAAGCTTTACCACCTCAGCAAAGTTAGAAACAAACCTCCTTAGAAAGTTAATCTTACCAAGGAAAGACTAGAATTATTTCCTGGATCTTGGGATTGCCAAGGCTTGGATTTCTTCAACTCTGCTAGGATCAATTTTGACTCCTTCTGCTGATACTATGTGGCCCAGTAACTTTCCCTCCTTCATGGAGAACATAGATTTTTTGGGATTCAATGAAAGGCCAAAACTCCTGCATTTCAGAAAAACCTTCCTGAGATGACAACAGTGTTCTTTATCAGATTTGGAAAAGACTGTTATGTCATCCAGATAGATGACCACAAACTTATCCTTTTCCCCAATGAAATCTATGTCCATGGCACGTTGAAACGTTGCCCCTGCATTCATCAATCCAAAAGGCATTTTAGCATACATGAATGTGCCCCATGGAGTGGTAAATGTCATCTTTTCCCTGTCCTGAGGCAGAACAAAGACTTGATTGTAGCCAGAGAAGACATCAATCATGGAAATCTTGGATGCTTCTATTACCCTCTGCAATATATGTTCCATATTTGGTAAGGGGTAATTATCCTTTCGTGATCTCCTATTCAGGTTTCTAAAATCTATAGAGAGTTTGATTTCTCCATCCTTCTTCCTTACTGGGACCAAGTTGGCCACCCACTCTGAATATCTCAATGGCACAATGATCTGGGCATGTAGCATCTTCTTCACTTCTCTCTCCATGATAGGAAACAACATAGGATTGATCTATCTTAGCTTCTGCCTAAATGGATTCACCTCCTTTTTAAACAGGATTTTATGCTCAATGACAGAAGTGTCATAAGTTTTGAGATATTCATAGGTCCAGGCGAAAACATCAGGAAACTCCCTCAATAGTTCATCATATTCATCCCTCTGTTCCTTTGTCAGACTCCTTGACAATCTAACAAACTTGGGTTCATTCTCAGTGCCAATGTTGCACTGAGTTGTATCAACATCATCCTCTGAGATTTTCCCTTTTAATGCCACATCATTCCTATCAAAAAGCCTTTCCAAAGGAACCAGTCCCCTTGGAATATGATTTCCAGGTAGCTTCACAATGTCACGCTCTGCAATCTTACTCAGAAAATTTCCACCATCAAGATTTTCTTCAGAAATAGAGTCTTGGTCAATATGCATCTCTGAAAATTCTTCAACAGTCTCCAAGAATATTTTGATCTCAAGATCATCCTCGAACACCTTCCAATGTTTGACATTGTCAAGTATGGAGGGCCTGTATTTTACTTCTACATCGTATCTGAATTTGGGTGGCAAGGGCACTTTGAAATTGCTTGCTGATGTAGCCAAGGAATCTGCTACTGTGTTCTTCTCTCTTGGGATGAAAGAAATGTTAAATGCTAAGAAGAAACTGTCGATTAGGTCCCATACCTCATTTCTGTAACTCCTGAGTCGAGGATTCTTGGCCTGATAAGCGTTTCTAATCTGCTGGACTATCAATTTTGCATCCCCGAACACTGCTACCTCCTGAATTCCCATTCCCTTTGCAGATCTTAATCCTAGAACAAGAGCTTCATATTCTGCCACATTGTTGGTTGTTTCAAATTCTAGCTTGTATGATAGAGATATGGTTTCCTGAGAAGGTGACACAAAAAATACTCTGGCACCAACGCCTTCCCTGGAAGAGGCTCCATCAAATTTTTTTTTCCAGACGGAGATGATGGGGGGAGAAAATTCATGAGAAGTGGTGGGCTACTTTCTGAGTTTTAGAAGAGGCCTGGGAGCATTAGTGAGTTGTAGTAAACTAGAACCTAAATCAGTGTCAAGGGCAAAGATAGGATGGTTGGTAGGATTGGCTTCGTCATTGATTATATAGGCCAGTTGGGATTCTCTGTATAGTCTCCTATGTTCCCCTCCGAACACTGGAATAGTAGCATAGGTTAGGTCCATCTGCAGAGTTCCCCCAAGTCTTTTTATCCAAGATCTTGATAAAAAAATACCAAACTTGTGGGGGACATCAGCCACTACAATGTCCATGACCACACTTTTCATGGGAAATTGAAACAAGGTCATGACTAGGTCTTTGATGACTCCTAGACATTGAACTTTCTTGGAGTCAAAGGAATAAAGGTCATGATAGGCTCTGGTGACTTCTAGTCCTAATTCTTCCATGACAGTTTTGGGCATAAGGTTGTGGGAAGCCCCTGAATCCATCAAACAGTTGTGCAATACCTTGTCATTTATGTTCAAGGATGTGTAGAAGTGACGCCAACCTGCCCTCGACGGCACGGTCGCTCCCACCAGGACCTTCTTACACACGGCCCGAAGAGTCAATTTCTCTTCCAACTCCCCTCGGGAGTTACCCACAGTATCCTCCTTCGGCGATCTCCCCTTCGCGAATCGGGAAATCGGAACTCGC